>JAITYX010000109.1:0-172500 GCA_021018815.1 Talinum fruticosum
ACTTCCTCCCTCTTGGTGAAACGCAAAAACAAAGTATAGGTGGTAGTGGTGTAGGGGGGCGGGAATAGCAAGGCTGCGCGCAAATGGTGCTGCGCGCGCGGTAAGAGGTGACACTGTGGTGCAGAGTGGTGGTTATGAAAAGTATAAAGGCGTATATAAGTGTTATGCGTATGCATGCGTGGTGCTAAGCTATATATATATAATGGGTATGCTGGTGCTGGTGGTGGTGCATAGAAGAAAGATAATATGTTAATGCAGTAAGCAGTATAAGAGTGCAAAGTAGTGCTATATATATGTGTGAAGATGGAAAAGAGGCATAGGAGGCGGTGGCAATGGTATGTATATGTGAGTGGGTGAGTGAGGTAGAGAAAGAGAGAAAAGGTATATATATAGGTATGTGGTAATATTTCGTATGGTGTATGGTTTTTATATATATGCTATAAATAATAACTTTCTGTAGCTCCCCCCTCTGATCCCCGCCATGCCTTCTTCTTCCCCGCCACGCCAGCCGACCACCCCCGCTGGTGTAGTGCAATAAAATTGGCCCAGAGTGTGCAAAACATGACATGTGAGCTAGAATCTCAAGATTTACACTTATAAAAGCATAAAGCCCAGGTTTTTAAATGCTCTTAAATCATGCATATCTTAAATCATTTTTCTTAAATAATCAATTTGCAAACTTGTCAATTGCCGATTTGTTTTGTCCGATTTAGCCAAACTTAGGACCCACACTCGTGAAACAATCAATCATGGACTCGACTCCGTGTTCATTGCTAACCTGGCGCGCCGGCCGGTGGAACACTGGGAACGACAACGATTCTCGTGAACAGCCGAACGATTAACAATTATGTGGAACAATCGAACGATTACGACTCCGTAAACAATTGAACGATAATCCGCAATGTTTGCAGCAGGCAACGTGGTTCAGGCGTCCCGTGATCAACCATTTACGAGCTACGATTGAGCGCATTGGATGGATTACGACACGATTACGATCCACGATTACGATACGATTATATGCGGTCATAGATCATCATAACAATTAATGGGTCCTTTGCGTGGCCAAATCATGATAAAACTCTTAAAACATATTCGTAAATGCAATTAATTGTAAGCACCAAGCTAGTAATCCGTAAAATTTTTACTTTTAGTATAAATGGAAAGGCAATAATGTACCTCGGTGTGCCGAACACTTCAAATGCGGATTGTTTCGCAACACAATTTCAATTCGATTTCGTTTCCAAAACGAATCTACTTTTGTAGATCAACTGGTCTTTTAACAATATTTATATGCATTTACGATCACTTAATCTTTTACTTTTCGCGTACCTATTCATATTGTCTCCTTTGATCTCTAATATACGTACATTTCCTAGAAATAAGCTATTGATGATATAGTTTGAATCTGTACATAACCATTAATGAGTTTAATTCCCCATTCTTGTAATAAAACTCAAGTTTGATCTTTGCTTCTATCACCTCTAGTACTGTGCTTAATGCAGCCTCAACCTTAATTGTACCACTTGTTTCATCTAGTATGTCCGGATGTCTTCTTATCTCGTACACCAAATATACTTCCTACTTAAGGTGTCGATTTGGTTTCCCAATGTTCTAAAAATTTTGGCGTAGTTTCGTTTGAAACATGACCTAACCATTAGGCTAAAAGCCTTAAAAACCCGCATAAAATCCACAATAAAACTCAACGAGCCACACGCTCGGAGTACACAACTCAATGGTCACATGCTGGAGTATATTTACAACCACAAAAACCAAGTTATAAACCAGTATATAAACCTAGTTACAATCTCGTCAATATTCTCATTTTCTTGTGCTCGTGAACTTTTCGATTTTTATCATGACATATATATTTATAGCTAAGGATCCGAGTTAAGCAATTTAATCATAGAAATCTTGATTCTCGGGAGATGGCTCCGTACGATTAATTCCTTTATGAGTACTACCAATAATCGGTTAATGATTTAGTAGGTCGTAGACGAGAATAGTAAAATTCATCAATATTTTAACATGTTAACATTTAAATATTTTGAAAAGTGCAGACAAGAACTGCATTCTGAGGTAGTTGTTCGTTTTTCTTTAAATATCGCTTTTGTTATTTTCTTCGAACATGTCATTCCCATCGATTTTCTGTTTCCAGAAAGAAATTTGATTTATGCATTAATAAACTTAATAGCTACTCTCTATTCGTGATATACTTTTCACATTTGAATTCCGCTAATTTCCACTTATTACTCAAATTCATTTGAATTTCTAACTTCCTTTAATTACTGTAAATTTCCTTTCCCTCCTTCTCCTACTCAATTCAACATTCTAATTTTCTTTCCAAGTCAAGTCTCATTCTAAGTAATTTTCGAATTCTCGCAAAGATCATTACACATTGAATTATTCTTGTCTTTTCATCACCATATTACTTATTATCACCAAATCACTAACTCCACCAAGGTCTCCATTAATTTCGATAAAGTTCCCAAGTATAACCCAATTTCATTTTTCAATCAAGCTTAACACAACCCAATTACCACTTAATTTACATACATGAATACACCTCCATACTCCATCAAATTTCCATATTTCAAATTGATTTACTCTTACTTAACTAAATCAAAATTCAATTACATTAATTTGCTCAAGTTTAGCACACATACACCAATAAACTCAATCTTCCATCAATCTCCAATTTCATATCCTTGAAAGCAACTCACATTAATATATACATGTTCATACTTCAATCATACTCAATATATTTCCTCCAATTCTTCCACTACCAAACAATTCATTCATATTCATATGGGAGTTAAACAAACACATTCACAATTATAAATAAACACAAATCAATTTTCAATTCCATATCCACACATATCAACCCTAAATCCAATTTCATTTTCTCCCAAGATTCTTTTAATTCCACCACCACCAAGTTACAACTCACATTAACTTGTCTAATTCTTCAATTACAACATAAATTCGTAATAGAAATTTGTTTAGAAATAGAGAATTAGAGATATACCTCAAAAGTGGTCAAAAGTGGAATTGGGTAGTGGTGGCTCATTGGTGGAGATGTGGTGGCTTAGGCAGTGGCATGACTCGTTGGTCGGCGGAGGCCCGTGGACCGGTCCGAGCTGACAAGCAGCAACAGAGAAGGACAGAACCGCCCCGCTAGCCCGAGACAGGGGAAGAGGGAAAGAAAGATCGGTGGAGGGGCAGCAAGGGTGGCGGCCGGAGCGCGTCGGCGGCGGCCTGCGCCGTAGGCGAAGAGGCCGGTGGTGACGGGCTGGCCGGCGGTGGAACTCGGGCGAGGGCGGTGAAAGGGGAGTGAGGGGAGGTGAGAGCAGAGAGGAGAAGTGAAGGTGGGGAGATGAGAGAGAAAATGGAGGGGCTTGGTTTTAAAACCCCACCCTTCTCCTTTTACCGATTTTCCGATCCTTCCACCATCTTCTTCTTTTTTTAAATTTTTTTAAATTTTTATTTTATTTGTGTTATAATAATTTGTACATATATATATATATACGGTTTTATTTTATTTCTTTTACTTATTAATTTAATTTATTCAGATTCGGAATGAAATTATTCGAACATATATGCATTCGTAGTACAACCGTAAATTTGTACGCATTATCCATTATTATTTACGATTATCAAATTTGTTTGCATCTTTTATTTCGATTTCATATTGTGCGCGGCTCATCTGCTCTTAAACAATATTAATACGATAAAATGCAAATTTAAAATGATTGATTACGATTAAGTTTCTGGGTGTTACATAACCCTAAATAAAATACAAAGTAAAGAGTTCCGACAATTTTGCCCCTTTCTTTTGCCAAAGTAAATTGATTTAAGGTTTAAAGTCGAGGGATAGTAAAATCAAAAGAAAAGAAGGACCTAACCGTTATTTTCTACTAATGGTATTTCTTGTTGTTTGATAATTCTTCCACCTCGATGAAACTCAAAAATTCCTTGATTTTTTATCTATGTTGGAAGGTCCCCACCCCTTTCAGGTGCACACCTTTCACCTCTCCCCCCAATTTGGAAGGTTTAGTTTTCATTCTTAAGTATATATGTATACGGATCAACTGCTCCCGGCTCGGAGAGGTTCATGCTTAATCTCAACGCTTTTCTTTTTCTATTAAATCAATAGTGAGGCAATGAAATTCAAAGCAGAGGTGGAAGAAAGGCCACGCAAACAAACTTGGATCCCGCTGAAAAACAGAATGGAATACTCTAAGATGCTTCAGCTACTTTCGAAGTAACAGAAAGCTTGCCCCTTTCTAAAACCTTTCTATAATATAAGGTTCTGAAAGAAAGAGCTTTCAACCTTTCTATAATATAAGGTTGCTTGAGCACATTTTTTTCTATTAATATCATATCGATCAAGGCTTTCCTTTAGTTTGATTGCTGTTAGTGATTTCAGAATATTCTTTGCGCGTCGTCTTATTTTCCTTGACTCTTCTCTCCTTGACAGGCTGCAAGCACACGATATATAAGTTGTAGCTAGTCAAGGTCGATCCCACAAGTACTCGATCTATCAACACACTAAACTAGTCCTCTACTCAATTGCTAAGCTAATCGAATTTTTGGAGTTTGCTTCTCTAAACTAGTTCTAAACATTAAAATGAAGGAAATTAATCTCAACTTAAATCAATGGGGAAAAACATCCAAGGATTTTCTTTCCTAACAATGAGTTTGATAATTTAAACATAAATTGTGCAATCATTCTTTCAAGTAAATCAAGGATCGATAATCACAAAATTCTACCGCTCTTTCGATGCTTAATAGAATTGCTCTAATTAACCTATCAACCAACTTTCGTATGCCTTTTAAGTTAATCAAAGTTAAAGATTTCAAATTATCAAAGTGATCCCCTAATTTACTATTCTTTTCTCAAATTTCATAAATTAGGCAGAAAGGTTGGTTGTCGGATTATTCTATTTCACTTTTCAAGTATATGATAGATTAATCTCTAAACACAAGTATTCTAGCCTTTCAAAACACTCATGAACATGATAAACATAACCTTCTATTGATCAAAATCAGAATTCAAGCACAAATCATGAAAACTAGTCAAACTTCATTGTTTCGGATTACAAATCCCTAGAAAAACTAAACTACTCACACATTATTATTAAAAGCTTAAATAAAATCCAATACATGGTAATCAGACCTCAAATTGCAAGAAATGAACAAGTAGATAATAGACTTGAAGAACTCCACTTCAATCTCAAGACTTCAAATGGAATCTCATAACTGCTTCAGTCTCCTTCTTTGATCTTCAAAGTTTGGTTTGATGTGGATGAATAGAGGAAGAAAAATGGTGATGGATGAATAATGGAGGATGAACTATGGATGGATTCTGGACTGGATTACCTCAAAAACAGCCGAAAATCAGCTTAAATAAGCCATTAAGAGGCAATCAAGAGATGAAACCGTCAAAACCGAATCGTCTCGGTAGAATTTACCTCCAACACGGGCCGTGTCTTCGGACACGGGCTGCCCGTGTTGGCTGTTGACACATCAAAATTGGACGGAAACGCTGAAAATAGGTTGTGTCCATCGACACGGGCTGCCCATTTTCGATGCAAAGGCTCGACCTCCAACACGGGTTGTGTCCACCGACACGGGCTACCGTGTTGGTTGCTAGAAGACATGCGTCAAATTGATTCAGTCATAACTTCCTCGTCCGATGTCCAAATGATGCGATTCTTGGTTTGCCTGGAAAGCTCATTGAGTCTATTTTCTAATTTTTTCATCATTATTATTACTTCATAAGTGTGGGAAAAACATGATTTAGAGAGTAAAGAAGTGTCCGTTACCACACCCTTCTTACTTTCCAACTCATATCTTTTCCATTCCTCAACAAAATTGAGCTTATAATGTGTCATCGGAAAGCTCTTTCATTAAGGAAGTTAGAAACATAGACTCAAAATAGCTTTGGACTGAAAATATGACTAAAAATCAGGTCCAAATCACTAGGAAGTTGCAAAACATACCAAAAACGCAAAACCCACGTGGAAAGCATAAATGGGGCATAAAGTATATAAATATGAATAGAAATCCCTGAAATAACAAGCAACCTTCTATGAAATCTAATGCAAATATGACACTTATCACTCCTCTATAGCTTTTGTTTGAAATGAGCTGGAGGCTCTGCTCAAAGCCGGAAGCAGATACAGGATCAGAGAAAGACCTCCTTGCTTTCCGAATAGCCGGCTTTGGTTTGGCGATTGCACTTTCCATCTTTTACAACATAGGGCTTGCGGAAAGAGTAGTTGAAGAAGCCGAGAGGCTAAAGAAAAAGTAAAGTCCATCAACCTCGTTAAGAGTCGTTCCACCCCGGTGGGTGAAGAGGCTGATGTCGGGCGAGCAATCGATATTATCTTGGTTGGACGAGGGCGATTTCCAATCCCTCGCCAAGGGGAAAGAGTGATTTCTCGTCCCAATAGCAACTTATTAAAATAAAAAAAAATCTGGGAGCTCAAACAATTAAACCAAAATGCTCCCTGGGACGACTTCGATTTGCCTTCTGTCTTTTGTTTGTGTATCCTTCTTTATCTCCCATGCTTTCCGTTGGTCAACAACCAAGCACAACTCACTAACATTCTTCACTACTAGTACAGGCTTGACGGAGTTAAGCTGTCTGGAGGGAATTTGATTGTCTCAATGAATCATGCCTCAACCTCGTAGACTATATATTAATCAATATGGGTCGAACCTTGACCCGCGAACTATGGAACAAGGTGATTTTATGGACATCGAATACAATCATTTTATTTCATTAGAGTTTTAAAAATATAAATATATAATGAATTAATTGAAGGAGGAGAAAAAAAGGCTACAAGGCTATTACCAATTTTACGACTTATAATCACTAGTGGTCACGAAACACATGCTCCAAAAATAGACCAATTTAATATTCAAAACATGTATCATTTGTTCTCCAATGTTAGTCATATCGATGATCAATTGTTTCTAATGATCGCTAATGATTTATTATTCACATAATTTATATTGGGATAATAAAATATTTAAATTTTAATTCGAAAGCAAACATGAAATAAAAAAATCTTACGTACATAACATTTTTTTATGTACATAGGTAGTCATCTATCAATATTAATGAAATAGAAAATATTACAACTATACTTTAAAATTAAAATTACCAAATTATACAATTATAAAATTTCTTCCGACGCGTTCTACCTTATTCCAACTTGGTTTTATGTCTAAGAAAACCAAGTCTATTCTTATTGGGAATTGTCTAAGATCTCTATGCTATATATATATATAATTTAATCCAGACGAGTTATAAAAGGAATGCACTACAATGGAGGAAGGGAAAAATCGAACATGGGACCTAATGTACCCATGACCTCAATCTTGATCACTAGATCTAGACCTTATTGGTAAAATTCTATGTTATATGTTATATGAGTAATAGAGACCATTTGGGTCTAAGCTCAAAAGTACCAACTAATGAAAGACAAAAGGCGTAGTTGAAACCAGGGGTGGTGACAATAATAGTTTCATTTTAGGCTAAGTGTCCAAATCAAAAGTAAAAGTAACTAAATAGTCATCTAAAGCCTTATGGATCACTTGAAAACACTTTCGCTATATTTTACGTATAGTTATTTTTATTAGACCATATCATTCAACAAATATTATAAAACATACACGTTTATGATGTCCTTTGACTACCATAACGGTGGCTAATAATTTATTCTAGCATAATTTCTATTAAAATCATCCATAAATAAATTATCATTAATTTTCAAATTAAGTTAAGTCATTCAAAAATAAAGTATTAAATGTTTATGTTCAATTGCTCCTATTTTCAAGCATAATCAATCGAAAATTCTATATACAAAAATCTAAATTTATTAACTATTAAAATTCATAATTATTAAATTTACATTAATTATATTTATTTTATATTTTTCTTATTTGTAGTAAAAGTAAACTAGATTAATGTGAATCATGTATTCATTATCAACATTTCATCTATCTTCGTTCTCGATTTTCATCTATGTAAATATTAGTAATTGGTAAACAAAAGTTTTAATAAATTAGGTATAACTGAATGCTTTACTTAAGAAATATAAATCAAAATAACTATGCTAAATTAAAAAATTTAATATTTTTGCTCGATCGGTGATTAAAAAAAAAAAAAAGTTCTTCACATACTAATCTCCACAAATTTTAGCTCATTTCTTTCAATTTGTTTAGGCTCATTTGATTAGCCCACTTGCTCAACATGTTTAGGCTCGTTCGCTCGGCTCGTTCAACTCATTTGCTCAGCTCATCAACTTGTTCATTTGGCTCGTTTGGTGGGCTCGTACGGCTCGTCAACTCGTTCGTTCGCGGCTCGTTTGTAATTGGCTCGTGTAGGCTCGGCAAGCTTACGAACTCCAACATTGCAAGCTCGAGCTTGGCTCGAACAACTATCTAGGCTCAACTCGGGCTCGTCACAAGCTCGGTTTGGCAAGCTTTCATACGAGCCGGCTCGGCTCAGGTACACCCCTACCTACGAGGTTATGTTTTAGGCAATTATGATGTTTCATCATCTCGTATTTTCTGTGCTGTTGCTTACGCTACTAACTTTTCTCCTACAGGTAATGAATCGTTTGAGGGGTGTTAGGTTCTAGTCCTAGTGTTTTGTGTCGGATTTTCCATTCTCCGGGTCACACTTGTCGTTTTGTGCCCTACTACCTATCATACGCATCCCAACAATTCTCTTCCCGCCCTAGCCATTTTTGGTCCTATCGAGCCCAATGAGACCCTTTGGTATCCGGACTCGGTTGATGTGTCTCATATGACACCTAATGAAGGTATACTTTCTTCTAAGACTCCTTATTTCGGTTCTAATGATGTTGTTGTTGGTAATGGTGACATGTTATCCATTTCTAATGTTGACAATTTTAGCATTCAAACTCACAGTTGCCCACTTACACTTCGATCTGTTCTTTATGTTCCTGAGTGGAAACACAATCCGTTGTTTATGCGTCGTCCGTGTCATGACAATGACTGCTATGTTGAGTGTACTGATTTTTTCTTTTACGTTAAGGATAACAAAACCAATAATGTCCATTTACAAGGCTCTAGCTTTGGTCATATGTATTCCCTTCGTGTTTGTCCTCCCTCCAAGGTTATCCTCGCTTTAGCTGCAATGCATGATTCCGGATAAGGGTGGCATCGAAGACTCGGTCATTGTGGTATTCGTACTTTAAACGAGTCTTAAGAAAAATAAAGTTATTATCGCTTCTCTTTTTCATGACACTTGTGTCACATGTCGTCTTGCTAAGTCCCGAAATTGCCATTTTCTTTATCCGAACATTTTTCTCGTACTCCTTTAAATATTATTCATTCCGATGTTTGGGAGGCTCCCTGTGATTCTATTAAAGCTGTTTCATTATTATATGATTTTTGTGGATGATTTTTCTCGCTTCACGTGGTCTGTATCTAATGAAGCGAAAGTCTAAAGTCCTACATATTTTCTTACAGTTTTAAAAATTAGTTGAAGCGAGTTTGAAAGAAAGATTAAAAATTTTCAATCTGATAGGGGAAAGAAGTTTGATAATACTCCTTTTAAAGACATTATTTATCGCGTGGGATTACTGTTTCGTAAATCATGTCCCGATACTGAGGCTCAAAAAGTTGTCACCGAGCGTAAACACAAACATATTTTGGAAATGGTGGATACTTTTCTCATTCGATCGATGTTACCTTCTCAATTTTGGGTTAAAGCTTCTCTTCTTGCTTGTTTTCACCATCAATCATTTACCCACACTTATTCTTGATAACAAAAGTCCGTTTGAATAGTTGTTTTGTCGTGTTCCTAATTACACTTTTTACGTACCTTTGGTTGTGCCGGTTTTCAAATTTTACGGCTTGTTACGCTAATAAACTTGAACCTAGGTCTGTTCAATGTACTTTTTAGGGTATGCTTATCAATATAAGGGCTATCATTGTTTTGATCCCATTTTGGCAAACTTTATATAAGTTGTAATGTTCGGTTTCAAGAAAACAGTTTTCCTTTTCAAACTTTGACATCTAGGCCCTCCTCGTTGCCACATGACTATACTCGGTTAGTGCATGATATTCTATCTCGTCACTCATACTTCTTCGATGACTACTCCTTCGGTTCTTACGCTCCATTGTTTGCTCCATCGGAGTCTTACGTCTCTGTCAAGTCTACGTATTTGTCCCACATGAGCCTGCTAACACATCCGCTCTTATGTGTTCATCGGTGGTATCTTCTCCTTTTCCCGTGTCTCCTCGTGTGTCCTCGGTTACCCTTTTTCATGACCTCCCACTATAGTCTCATCCCTGTTGGTCTCTTTCCTTGTGTCTTTTCCTTCTTGCACGTCACCTCTTCCTTTTGTGTCATGTTTTGTTTATTCGGCGCTAGTTCTTACAGCTAACATTCATCCTATGCACACTAGGTCCAAATCGGGGATTACGAAGCCTAAAAAATTTTGTCCCTAGCTATCGGTTGTTCTAAGTCGAACCCTCTTCTTTTAAAAACCCCATTAGGAACCCTAAGTGGAAAGCGACAATGACTCAGGAGTTTGATGCTTTAATTTCCAACAATACATGGAAACTTGTCCCCTTCCTACACAACATAATCTGGTAGCAAGTAAGTGGGTGTACATTCTAATGAGTCTATGGAATGTTATAAGGCTAGACTAGTAGCTACGAGATAACCATCAGCACACGAGATATTGATTTTCATGAGAATTTTTCTCCTGTTGTTCATCCCGCCACGATCCGCCTTGTCTTATCCCCAGCTATCTCTCATGATTAGTGTATTAGGCAGCTTGATGTCAAGAATGCTTTTCTTCATGGCATTCTTACTGAAACTATCTACATGTGTCGCTCCTCGCGCTTGGTTTCATCGTTTCGAAGCTTTACGGTCACGCATGGTTTCTCCTGTAGTTAATCCGACCCCTTCATGTTCATTCTTCATTCCATATCTCGGACTCTTGTTCTCCTTCTTTATGTTGATGACATTATCCTTACTCGGTAGTTCCACACCCTTACTTTTCTCCTTCATTGAACTCTCTCTTGTCACTTTTCTATGAAGGGTCTTGGGGACTTGCACTACTTTCTTGGTGTGCAAGTCTCTAGCCTTCTGTCCGGGCTCCTCTTATCTTAACATAAGTATAATTCTAATCTTCTCAAAAAGTTCCACTTGCACACTTGCAAGCACTGTTCGCACCCCTATTGTTGCTTGTACCACCCTCTCCCTCTCGGATGGTGAGTTACTTGTAGACTCCACCGAGTACACGAGTATGGTAGGTGCTTTACAATACTTGACTATGACACGTCCAAATATTGCATATGTAGTTCCTGTAGTTTCTCGGTTCATGCATGCCCCCGTACCGCTCTTCTCTTGGTTATCAAGCGTATTTTCAGGTACTTGTAGGGTTCTATCACCGATGAGATTCTTCTTCATCCTCGCTATTGCTCATTCCCTCATTGTTGCCTATTCGGATGTTGATTGGGTTGGGTGTAAGGGTTCTTGTCGGTCTACCACTAGTTATGTTGTGTTTTATGAACCCAATCTTATTATTGGCACTCAAAGAAACAACCTACTTGTTTCCAAATCTTCAACTTAAGCTGAATATTGTGTTATTGCATACACGATTGTTGAAACTATCCGACTTTGCAAGCTGCTATATGACTTAGGGATCTCTTTGGTTGCACCTACCAAAGTGTTGTGTGACAATGTGAGTGCACAATATCTCACGACTAATCCTAGTCATCATATCGTAGCAAGCACATTGTTGTTGATTATTATTTCGTTCGTGAACGAGTCGTCGATGGTGATCTTATTGTTAGATATGTTCCTAATAGTTTTCGGTTAGCGAGATATTTTTACTAAAGGGTTGGCTTCTTCTCATTTTTTGTTTCTTAAATCCAATCTATCGGTTCGTTCACCTCTCATACAGATTGAGGGGGTGTAATAGAGGATAAGGGCTAACAATTTATAATTTGTTTGTATATTTATTCCTATAAATATAGCACCGGGGCTCCCAGATTGGGTGAGTTACACAAATCAATTTCTTCACGGGGGATTGAAGGTCGATCCGCATCGATCTTTAGTTGAGAAATGATGGTACAAAATTGGTACTCCTATATTAATTAATAATGATACCTTAGCTTGTTGTTCGTATTTTTCTCTCATATTGGTTCTTTTCTTGTACTCTTCTGTTACCATTTTCAATAAACAAAGCCACCTAAAGCCATCGGCTTGGATGGTTTCGCTATTAGGCTTCGGGTTTAGGAGGCGAGGTATCATTTGGTGTGCTTTTACATCTCCTGCTCGAGTTTGTTTATATATTCAGCTATTGTTATGGTAAAATTGTTGTTGTCGTTTCTACGTACTACTTTTTTGGATAGCTTGTCAAATGAGTAGTGATTGGTTAACACTCGATTGGTAAAATTGTTGTCGTTTCTATGTACTGCGTTTTTGGATAGATTGTCAAATGAGTAGTGGTTTGTTAACATTGACTCCTACCTCAATCTGGGTTATGTTGAGTTGTCATTATAAATGTTTTTTTATTGAGATCGGTGATCCGAATCTTTGAGGATGCATTCATGCACTAGATGGTCAACTCTCCACTCATTTTGCCACTTCGTGTTTTTTTTCCTTAGTGTTAGTGAGGTTACCCAATTAGGTCTCGTATCTCATGGGTAATTTAAGTTGGATTTGAAGGTTCAAGAGAGACAAAAATACCGAACTCTAGCCCACACTCACCCGAACTTTTTTTTTTTTTTGCACAAATGCAAGGAGTTGTCTCCCTTAAGGTTTGAACCTCGGAAATGTGGGTAGAAGTGGGGAATGTTATGGAGATTTAGAACAATTACACCAACGCATCTATTATATACTTGGGATTTCATACTCTTAGCACATATGTTAACAAATGGTTATACGAAAGAAAAAATAGGAGGGTTTTGTGGACCAAACATAACGATGTGACACTCGAGAGTATAAGCTCACAGGTGGATATAAGGATTTGTACAATTACACCCATGAGCCAAAAGTTGAATCACATGTGACCTCTCCATAATAAATACTCGCATGATATGTGTCAAGAAATGGTAGGGAGAAAGGAGAATTGGAGGGTTTTGTGTGGATATTTGACAATTATGTGGCACTGCGAGTAGCACCGAGTAGAAAAATTGGGTAGTCGGTTTCGGATCTAGACCCTGTTGAGCCGGATCCGGACCGAGTCCAATTTTCGGGATCCGATTAGAACCGGGATCGGGTAGTAAAAATTTGGACCCGGACCTAGACACGTTACTTGGGTACCCAGTTCATATTTTTTAATATATACAATATATAAATTGGAGTGACGATCAATAAATCGATGTTTTTAGATTGGAGTCAACTAACATAAGAAGTTATGAATTTTCAAGTAAACACCCTTATCCAAAGTTCTTAAAAACTAATCAACAACTCACACATATGTTAAATTAAAAAAAAAATCACAAAAATTTTGATCTAAAAATTAAAAAGAAAATTTAAACATAAATTTACATATGTATTTTTCCAACCAAACTCCAATGTAAAAATTAAAAAGCAAAAATCACAAAAACTCAAATGGTGAAGCAAATAACCGGATACCCGGTCCTAAACCCGATTTCTACCGGGTCCGGGACTGGTTCCAAAATTGAGGACCCGATTATAATCGGATCCGGGAATAGGTTCGATTTTTGGACCTGGTTGTAATCGAGTTTAGCCAAAATGATCGGATATCCGATCTCGCTCACTTCTACCTGTGAGTATAAACTCCCGGATACATAGAAGAATTTCGTCACTTTTTGGAACACAGTCCATCACATTCTCACCAACTAGATTACCAAATTATCTAGTTAGCCTAAATCTATACGACTCAATATGTTCTTTTTTCTTTTCTCTAAAAAAAGGTCATTACATTCACACAATTTTACTCGCGGTTTAAAAAGAACAGGGAAAAGGGGACGTAGAGGAGAAGGTGGACCAATCAAGTCGGCGACTTGGTGGGCGGACCATGCATGAGCCTTACGGAATGTGCAATGCAAAAAGATGCATGGAATGTGAGCTAAAACAACGATTGTGTTCGATCCCGCACTACGATGCTCTTATAATGCTATCAATTTTTGGGGATGTTATCGCCACCAAAAAACAATTTGGCAAGAAGGGAGTGTCATAGGGGACTTCCCTAATGAAACATCTTTAGTGCTCTTGTTGATCAATTTATCGCATTTTATTTCCTTTTATAACATAAGTTAATCTATTGTATAATCACTTCTCATGGTAAAGATAAAGTACATGAGTTGGTTGATTGAAGAATTAGCGGTAACACCTTATTATTCCAAGACCTTTTTTTTTGCAATGGTAAGTGGACCCCACCCACTAGACTCCCTATACAAGGTGTGAGCCTAGTGGACTCACATGTAAGGGAAATGGTGTACAATTATCAGATTAACCCCAATGAATGTCTAACCCTATCTTCCGACCTCTTAAGAGTATGCTAAGAGTTCACAACTTCCATGAATGAAATTGTGGCAAGGATTTGAACCCTAGGTGGAGTGTGAAAACTCCACTTGCATACCAATTGAGCGACAAACTCTTGATTCTAAGGCCTCATTATTAGTCAATCCCAATGGGGTAATAATTGGGGAAATGAGGAAGATTGAGAGCAATTTATTGCCATTGCATGCTAGATTTAGAGCACATGTGACCCAATTTTTTTTGGGAAAGGTGAATGGGATCTAACTAGACTCAGTGAAAAAGCAATCAAGTGTGTTCATGAGTTTTGTGATACACAAGATGGCCTCCAAGTTGTTGGAAATCCACTATTGAGTCAAATTTGATGCGACAATATCGATGGAGTCGGGTATGGTTAGGGGTGTGACTTTAAGGGACTATAATGGTAACTTACTTCTCTTTTACGTGCATCAAGGACTCGGATTTCTTGGTCATGCACTTGAAGAGGCGAGAGCCTACCAATTTGCCTTGCAAGAAGTCCTCAACTTGTCATCAAGCATGTTGTGAACTTGTGGTGGAAGGAGATAACATGTCTCTTATCTCAAAAAGTTAAAAGAAGAGTTTCGAGTGGCTTTAGATATAGGTATTTTGATGAATGAGGTTCTTTTGATTTGTTCGAATTTTGATTCTTTTACTTTCTCTTTTGTAAGGAGGGATGAAAATAGAGTTCTTGTTCATTACAACCCCATGATCATTTTTTCAGGATTTGGTTAAATGATCATTTAGATTACGTCTTCAATCCGACTTTGGAGGACTACTATCCAAATGTGGGGTTTGAGTAATATATTTCCCTCATTAATATTTTCTAGTTCATGATCCTCAAGGTGACCACAAACAAAAATAGCTTGAAGAGGATATGTTATATTCCACTCTAGTATGGGGTCCATAACTCAAATCAAAGCAACAAAAAAAAAAAGAAAAGAAAAACTACTCAGAAGCTACCAACTTCTAGGATGAGAGTAAGTACTCAAACTAATTTATATGACAAAAACACTAAGATGACACAAAAAACAAATAAGTTCGAATACTAATAGGGATAATCACTCTTAGTTTGAGTACTCAATGCACATCAAACAGAATAATATTGAAGCTAAGGTATTTGACATGATGCTATCCTCTAAATTCTCAAATCGATATTGTGGTCATGTCTATTCAATCAAAATTGAGAATCGACTATTTAAAGGAAATAAATATTTTTACTTGATTGATTGAAGTCGGAAATAAGGTATTTGAGTATATGAAAAGACATGCTCGCCATTCATGCGCAATGACCAATCTTAACTAAATTCATTTATAGTGTGGATGTATTTTTTGTTTATTTTTATTTTTTGATAAAATTTGATTGGGACTAGGAGAACCTTCTAAAAACCAAAATCCCATTAATTAAAAAAAGACAACTGGATCTCAAGTTCCCCTAATTTCAATATTCCATCCCCAATCGCACCGCCTCTATTTTCAATTGACAAGACGGAAATACCCACTGATGTACAGCGGAAACAAATTCGGCCGGGGCGGCGGTGGAGGCGGCCGTGGCGGCGGTGCTAGTAAGCGCAACGTCTTCGGTCTTCCCCCTCCCCAGCGCCTCTCCTCTTCTTCTTCCTCCGCTAAGCTCTCTCTCGGCGGCTCCCGTAATCCTCCACCGTCATCGGCGCCGATAACGGCGGCAGCTTCTTCTGACGAGACCTTCAGCCTCGTCGGTGGTAATCCGCTTTCCTTCGCCGCAATAATTCGGCTTGCTCCTGACCTCGTTGAAGAGATTAAACGCGTCGAGGCCCAAGGGGGCGCTGCTAAGATCAAGTTCGATTCGAACCCTAATAATTCTTTGGGCAATGTATGTTTCTCTCTTTCTCAGAATTTTCTTTTATTTGATTATAATTCATTTAGAATGTTTGTTGTTCTTTTTGGATTGGTGATTGAGTAAATTCAATATTGAAGTCTGTTCTTGGGTGACAAGTGAAAATTAAGTGTTAATTTGCTAATCGGCGGAAAGTAAGGATGGCGTTTTCCCTAAGGAGTGTTTCTATTTCTCTTTTTCCCCATATGCCTGAATACAATAACGGATTTACTCAATTAAGATCAAATTGAAGTATTAATTCGCTGGTGGAGATCAGGGGTTGGTTACTTAGGTTTAGGTTTGATATTGATTTTACTTCCGTCTTGTTTACAAAAGAAAATGATGCATTATGCTAGGCATATTTTCCATGAACAACCATGATGTTGCTAATGTAGACTTTGAGTATGTGAAAATTGTAGTTTGCCCTGAAGATAGGTTGACAGAGTTACGAAGGACATTGTATGACTTTCTTCACGGGTCACTCCTGGAATGATCCTGCTCTAACTAATAATCCAGAAGTTTGCTGCTGTAGCTGACGCAATGAAAGGTTGGATGGCATCCTCCTCCTCATTGGCACTAGAAGTATTGATTATTGTTGCAGGATGAAGATTAGGATTGTTATGTTTGCACATTTCTGTGGGATATATTTAGGAAAATGTTCATATGAGTAACCCAGAGGCTTATGGTACTTTAACCAATATTTGAACTTTCTGATACGAAGTTCCCATTTTAATGTTACTGCGTTTTGTCTAAAGCAACTATCATCACATTAAGCTTGTCTTACTGGTAAATTTGGTGCACAGGGAGTATTTGCGACTTTCTGTCATGGAAAGCTAGAACATCGATAATTTCGATGTTCTCATATAAAAAGTAATTGTCATTCAGATGGCACTGCACCTTATAGTGGGTCTTGTGTGATACAATGTCTGGATTGATTAGGAATGGTAAATAGCCGTAATTTTTACTAATCCTCCTATATAATGGGTGTGATTGCATAGTGGCATCTTCTTTGTGAGGTTCCCCCTCAAGCGTCATTTTTCTGTGGGATTAAGGAACCCTATCCTTGTGGCCTTGTTGACTGGAGAGTTATGATTGTGGAATTGGATGTGAGGCATGCTGTTAGTTTTTTTCCGATGCAAACTTTATTGGTAAAAAATGACTCTTTAATATATCAAAAATTTTATGGGGCAAGTGTAAGTCAAGTGGATCTATCTTAGGGGATTTGAAAGCTCCCTATCATACTATGTGTGTTGTAGGGACCATTTGACTTCATCTTTTATTGACCAGAAGTTGGCTTGGGACTGAAGTTTATGCAAGGATTTGGGATGCACAACGTGGCCTGCCATTGTGTGCTCTATTGGATGGATCAATGGCATTGAGCATCAAGGACAATGGCATGTGAAGAGTCTAGTTTGAACTATCTGGTGTGTTAGCATGCAATTGTTCGTTTTATGTGACTGACATTGTGTATAGTTTCTATTTGGGATGTATATAATCCATTTGTAGGATATTAGCTGGGTGCATCCATATCTTTTGATCATGATATATACGATATATTTCAGTTTCCTCTGAACTAGATGCTATCTTCTTCTTGTCACATTGTTGCAGATCTATACATGTAAACCAACCATTATAAAAAAACTAGTAATTTTGGTAAAAATTTAGCCTCCTTGGCCTTTGCTAGATAAAGGTTGTAGAAATTGTTTTTGGTGCCTTTTGATGTTTCAAGTTACTAGAGTTTGGCTTTGAATTTTAATTTGTGGTTGAGTGAGTCTCTGGTGACTAGGGGTGTGTACAGGGATTTGTTGAGGAAACTTGATATGCCTGGGGGTTCATTTGAGTAGATTGGCATATGGTTAGTGAAAGTATGTACAAGGTGAGGGATAATATGATTCCAGGTCTGGTTAAGAGCTGGTGCAAAGCACATAATTTGTTTGCAATGCATGTGATATTGCTTGGAACATTTGTTATGGGTTAAATGCTGCCAACCCATCAAGAATCCTGCATGCCGAGCTTGTGAAGTTGCACAGAACACTATGGTGGTGTTGGCATGGGATGTATCCACTTGTACTTTCGCCTCTACATGCTCCTCTACCAAGTATAGTTGGCAATACTGTGAGTATGCTTAGGTTGCTAAGGAGACTGTCATACTTTGGCAAAATATGTGAAAGATAATAAGTTTGTAAGATTCCCTGCTATTCATAGGTTAACAAGATTTTCCTCTGATTAGTTTGAGTTAGACAAGTAATGTGTATAATTTTGGAATGGTGATCATGCTGTATGGTTAGGTAAAGTTGGTTTAGGTTGTTACATTTGATGGAAGAGTCGAGTTCCTTTCTTAGTGTAATGAGGGCTCATGGAGATTGGTTACAACTCGGTGGTTGCAGGCTTCTGCTTCTACAATGTACTAAGAGAGAATTTTAGGTCCACAATGAGGACATCATGTTCTTTGAGTGGGTATTTTTAATTCCCTAAATGTATGTACGTTTATATTTGATTGAAATTTGTCCCTTATCAGCACAATAATGTGAAGCAACTAATATCATATATGCTTTCATGCTATTAACCAAGTCTATAGCACTTTTCCCTTTTTGCCTCATGTTGATACAAGGGCAAGTCTGAATGCGAGCTTCCTGCTGTAGTGGGCTGTGTTGTGACTTGTGAGTCTAAGCTCGTTATAATAGGTCTGTTGGCCTCTTATGATTCTTACTTTGTTAGAACACTTGTTTGTAGTACGTGCTAGGCTTTCTACAATAAGTATATTCTGAAGTGGATAATCCATTGCTTGAGGTGATGCCTTCTTCAAACCATCCATGCTCGATATCATGTTTGGGCACTGATGTCTTGGTTTGAATCCCATTACATGATTAGGGTGATTCTTCCTCGCACATTTTACCTTTTCATCTAGCTTGTTTTACCTCTGTATTCTCTGCCTGATTTGGATTACTAAGGATTGGAGGGCCTTTTTGTTGGATAGGCGGGGCACTCACACCTTTTTGTCAAGCATCAGGGACATATCAATGTTTTGTCTGTCTGTGGCTATTTTGACCAAATCATCAGAAGGGGCGGCATAAGTTTTTACACTTGTGAATTGTGATTGCGTTAGGTTTGATAGTGTTCATATCAGGGGTGGTATCTGTACTTTACTCTGTTATCTTTGTAAAGGTTAATCGTCTAATGTATTGGATTTCTGAAGTCCTCTATTGTTGTAGCAAAGAGTTCATTTTAGATAGTAGTGGAATACAAAGAGAAGACTCTGAGTTATCCTGAGTGGTGGAAAAAACCCCTAGTGTAGGTTCCTACCACACTACTTAAAAGTTAAGACTCGAAAGGGGTTGATGCCCCTCTTCTCAATAATTTCCGCATGTCAATTTTATCCACTATCTTGTTGTCAAATCTGGATCGCATGAGAATGTTGATAAAAGCTTATTGACGAGATCATTACGACTCATCACATCCACTTTCATCATCATCATTATTATTAGTCCGTCAATGATTTTCTGGTTTTCCAGTGAAAACATAGTTATCAAAGAGCTTCCTTTGTTCGTCAAAGTGTCAAGATATTCAATTATTCCTTTTGTTACTTGAGTTTTTAGCTGTAGGTGCTCTTGTTGTTAGACTTGGTACTGTTAAAATCTTGGTCAAATGTTTAAACTTATCAATTTCGGAGTTCTTTTACTATATTTCATCCTCCCATTTTATCCGAGTTCACTGACAGTTGCTACCCATGAAAATTTGAGTGGTAAAATTCAATGCACTTTTGTGATAAGGAACAGATGAAGAACCTTCTTTACTTTTTCCCCCTACATTGGAAATCTGGCTTTGCCCTGGTTTTGACTGATCTTCATTTTCTTAATTCCTCTGCAAATTCTGTAGACACACTATTTCGTGGGTTTGCCCAATATGATTATATGAACAAAATTCTCGACATTATGCAAAATTATAAAGCTGGAGACAGAAAATCATCACATGAAGCAGTTCTAAGAAAAGTTATTGTAGAAGAATTTGTCTTAGGTAATCTCTAGAGGAATGCTTAACTATAATAAGACCTCTGGGTATGTGTATTAGGGGAAAAAGGAATCCAACTTATTAATGGTGCAAGATATCCCATTAAAATTCTTGTCATGAGGAATGCTTTGAAGCTGTGAGCTTAAGAAAAAAAGCCATGTCTCCAGTAAAAAATAAATGTGTTCTAATGCATGGTTCATGAAGACGCAAAAATAATCTTGAACCTGAGAATCTTTTGAATGGATAATTCCATACTCTCTGTTTTACTTTGGAGAGCAAAAAGAGTAAAGTTCCTGCCTCTGAGTGGTTTTTATTGGATTATTGGGAAAAGACTAGGAAAGGATTTATTGGGAAATTTTTTTGGAAGTGAGATGCTAGTTGAAGGCCCAACAAAAGGGGGCTTATATCATTAAAGTTGATTGTTTTTTTGCATACTTATTTATATTTCTGTTGCTATTAGGGTTTCTTCTTTTACTATTTTTCGTGAGTGCGTTCAAATTGGCTTTCCGTAGCTGGCCATAGTGTGAGCTGACATAAGCAGCATGGTGCATGATGGTAATTTTTATGCAAATGCATCTTTACTGCCCATTTTTTTTGTAATTATTTTTTTTTTGGTGACGGTGGTGGATTTGTTTTTTTTTTGTGTTTTTTGTTGAGCAGGGGTGTGTGTGTTGGGGGGGAGTGATTTAACTGGTCTTGAAGAGTTGTCCTGGCTTCTTCAGTGTTTTTAAACTGTTTGCACTTTCAGGTCATTGATGTGGGTGGCAAGGAATTCCGATTCACATGGTCGCGTGAAACAGGCGACCTGTGTGACATTTATGAAGAGCGTCAAAGCGGTGAAGATGGTAATGGTTTACTTGTTGAATCTGGATGTGCATGGCGTAAGCTGAATGTGCAGCGTGTCTTGGACGAGTCAGCTAAGAACCATGTCAAAAGGCTATCAGAAGAGGCTGAGCGTCAGCTCAAATCTCGCAAGTATGTTATATGGTGCAAAAAGATCCACATCCCCAAGCTTTCCTGAGGCATCTGTGTTGCACATTGTTGATTTTATTTCCTTTTAGTCTGTCATTAATCTCATGCTGCATATGCATGTAGTTGGGAAATTTGCAATTGAATGAGGAAGTTGCTCAACTGATCTTGCAAATGTTGAATTTTCTCTGTTATGCTTAAGGAATTGGCATTGTTTAACACAATTGTGCTTGAATGTTGTGTTTCTGTTAAGAGTTGAGTTGCTGGTCAGGACTTAAGATTCTTTTCTATGCTTTCATGGAATGCCTTAGGTTTTATGATCTATCTGTTGAATCCTTTTATTGCTTCTTTTTTTCTTGTCTAGGCATTCCCTTCAATCTGGTGCTCTCATTTCTACTGCTATTTTAACTGATGTGATAATTGCAAATAATTCCTTCAGTTTTTACTGTGTTATCACATTTCTTTTCCCTTTCCTAATGGTAATTCTATGGTGATCTGGGATATGTATGTACTCACGCACACACAGATATTTGTGTGTCTATGTACACATGCAGACACATACACACACAAACACACAGACACACACACACACTTGTACATAACATATGTGTATATTCACCAGCGTGATCTTTCTTCTCACATTTTCTTTGATCTTCTCTGCTTGTTACAGGGCCAAGTTCCTGGACCCATCCAATGCTTCGATGAAGAGTCAAATGAAAGCATTAGCTGCTGCCGAGGGTGAGTCTCAGCTAATGAATTTTCACAGACCCCCACCCTTTCAAAAAAAGAAGTTAATGCACTTTTATTTGTCTCAATCTGGGGAAATAAGTGAAGAAAATGGATCGTGTTCACTATCTGATGATAAATCTTTTGTTGAATAATTCTCAATTAATGTAGTTTGATGCCTCAAGTGTTGTGCCTCTGGCTTTCCTGCAACTGAAGTGAGGCATTTACTTATGTATTAGTCATTTGGCCCCTAGTGCTAAAAAGAAATTTAAATCCAGTTGGATATTGTTATTTGATAAAAATACTGATATATTTGATCCCTTTTGTTTGTAGCTAGTCCATGGAAATTCAAACCTAAAAAGGATTATTTCAACAAGAGGAATTTTGAGCCACCCCAAGGTAAGAGGTCATTCAATGTTCATCCGGATATTCTTCCTAGCGATCCACTAGGTCAGAATTGTCTAATATTTCTTGTCTTGCTAATTTGTTTTGATGAACTAGTTGGTGGGCCTCCTAAGACTGCTCAGAAATCTGGATTACCCGCAGCTGGTGCTGCCAAGGGAAGGCATTCAGCTTCACCTCTTCCATCACCACAAAACCAGTCTGTGTCTTTGGCATCTCCATCTATAAAAGGAAATGCTACTGAAAACCAAGCGATTACAGATGATTCAGCACATATCCAAGCAAGGAAAAAGAAAACGCTGTGGGTGTTGAGAATGACATAACTCCCGGTCTTCTAACAGGATACAGGAAGCAGCAGCACCCAGGGACAATCAAGCTGAGGGAACCAAGGATGTGCAGAACTTACTAATAACTTTGCTAAAGGAGAATCCAAAGGGAATGAACATAAAGGTAGCTAAGATTGAATAGTCTTCTACCCTACTGTGAAGGTTTCTTACTGTCCAGCAGTTTGTTTCCAACTTGAAGCTTTGACGTCCTTAGTATTTTTTTCCTGGTGTCATCATGACTAGACTTGATAAGAGTTTCCTCTATACTTTTGGCTTTTCTAGACCTTGGAGAAGGCTGTTGCAGATAGGATTTCTAACTCTGCTCGTAAAATTGAGCCCCTTCTTGAAAAGGTAAGCAGAATAGCTATTGTAAATCGTTTTAAAGCAAATTACTGATGTAAGTTTTCTCATAAGATCTACTTCCTTAGATTGCAACTCTCAAGCCTCCGGGAATGTATATTTTGAAGCCAGGAGTAGAATCAGAAAGCCAGAAGCGTTCATCTTCTGATAGTGGAAGGTAGCTTCAGATTCTTTTTGCCTTGAACTCTTAATCAACTGTAGTGTGTAGAAATAGGTATATATATACATTCCTCTGTCATGATGATGTTGTATTCATGTCTAGTTTATGTGTAGAAACATCCTATGGGGTAGTTTTTACATTTTCAATAAAAAGAAATACGCTCAAGGTGTGTTAGATCTTCTAAGGTCTATAGTTTCATTTAATCGATCAATGTCACATGATTTAGCTGTTTTTATTTGACTTCTAGGTGTTTCTCAACTTCTTTTTAACAGTATCATAGGTACGGAATATTTTCGTCAGTTATCTTGGTTTTGTCTGCACGGACTGTAGTATTGAATGCTATTCTTGGATTCTTTACACTGAGCTGGAAAGATCAAAATGGATTTTATGTATGGGTGACCTTGATTTCCATTATTCAAATGGTTACTAGGCTGTAATTGTTTGGTCTGTTTACTTTGGTCATATGTAAAAATCTGTAGTATTTGTGCATAGGAACCTCATTCTGATGTTTTGAGCTTCTCAGTTCTCCTGAGGACAGCCAGCGGAAAAAGTATGCTCCGGAAGACAACCTTGGACAAGCTCCAGCCTCGGACTTCGCTGTAAAATCCATTCCTGAGGGTTTGGAAGAACGGGTGCCGATGGATGAATCGAATTTGGTTGAGAAGATTGATCCCTCACAACATTTTTCGGACCTTTTTGGTGATGATGAACCCCCTGACAATAGTGAAGGACAACCAGCCAGTTCTAGAGATAGTGGAAGTGATAGCGATAGTGATAGTAGTGATAGTGGTAGTGATAGTGGAAGCCGAAGTAGAAGCAGAAGCCCTGCTGGAACTGCAAGTGGAAGTGGCAGTGATAGTGAAAATGATTCTTCTTCCAACAGCAAGGATGGATCTGATGTGGAAATTGATATACTTAACGATGATGACAAAGAACACAAGAAATTGCATGATGCTGCACAAGGGTTATCCAGAGCAACTGCTCCATGGAGCGTGCCTGAAGGTGGGCCTAATGGAAACCTTGGAGATCAGGAGGGCTATGCCTCTGAAGATATTGACATTGATTCTCTTGGTGACAATGAAGCTGAGCTGGCTTCAGTATCTCAAGCTCCTGCTATATCTACTGAGAAGTTGAAAACTCTTTCACCTGATCATGATCAAAGTCGACTGTATGGTGTCACAGCTGTGCGCATTGAGCCAGAAGATGTTGAAGACGAGTTCAAACATGATCATCCTGACAACTTGATGGGGTTCAAAGGAAAATCAAAAAGGACTTTTGACGCAATTCAGTCTGAGGAAAATTCAGAACATGTTAGAAGGCTTAAATCAGGAAGCATGGCTCAGTCGTCAATGTCAGGTTATATGGGAGGCAGTTCTCCCAGATCTTCTCCTGATATAACAAATGAAGACCATCAAGACAACCATAACTTGCAAATGTCAGATACTTATGACAGGAATGATAATCCTAATTTAGGCATGCAGAGAGGATATAACTACCCTGTCCCTGAAAAATTTTCTCCGGATTTGCTGCAATCAGGTCAAAGGCCTCCTATACGTTCTCGTGACGCAGAAACTGCCGATAAATTTGGGAAGAACCCTCGGAATCGAGGGTTGGATGTGAAACACCAAGATGCAAATGCTTACAAGCGTGAAGATTCTCTGAAGCAGGGAGATAAGGGCCGAAGAGAAACACGAGAAGGAGAGTCGAGTGTGAATGAGAAAATTAATGGAAAGTTCAAGGGAGGTGCTTTTGATCAAAAACAGGATGTGCGAGCAGAGCCTTATTTTGAAAAGCATAGTGAAGAGGGTAAGAAGTCCCATACAACAGGGAACTCATCTAGACTGCAACTGGGGTCTTCACCAAAGGATGGTGGCCAGGCTGATTTTGACAAGCCATCCTTTGATAGGAGAAGGCTCCAGAGAGAGCTGTCTGACCTAGAGTTGGGCGAACTTCGTGAGTCTTTGCCCGAGGAGCCAGAGGTCACAAAAAAGCAGTTTGAGAGAGTAGGCTCATTCAAGCTAGGTACTAAGTCAAGCACCCCTGGCTCTCAGAATGCAGATTTGAGGGGTAGGTCTGCTGGTAAGCCAACAATTGATACAGGAAGCCCTTCCTTACCTAACACCAGAGAAGGTGGTCCGAAGAACATGAATAATTGGTCTAAGCGAAGGTCACCTGAGCCATCTACTGAAGATACTAGTCGACCTCACCAGATTCTGCAATCTCAGCAGCAACAGTCAAGGGTTATTCGCACTGAAGTTGGGTCTCTCTTGAATAAAGCAGCAGATAACAGATTGAGACCTAATGAAGGTTCTATAAATCAAGGGGCTGATGTTGAAGGCTACGGAGAATCACCTAAAAAGTCACAGTCCAGTGCACAAGTAGAAGAATCCAAACAAGACCATGGTTCTCGCAAGAAGGTAAAAGGAAGCAAGTCACTTAAATCTAACACATTGACAGATGCTAGTGGTAGAAGAAAAGATGCTTCTTCAGCTGAAGCGCGCAATGATAAAAGAAAAAGAAGTGGATCTTCTTTGGATGAAGATGCTTCGTATTCAAAGTACGAAAAGGAAGAGCCTGAACTCAAGGGTCCGATTAAAAATTTTTCTCAGTAAGTGGTTTAATCCGTTTCTTTCATGAATTGTGGTTATTATCTTGAGTTCATCGTCTCAAATGCTTCACAATCATGGCACTTTTTGGTTTCATATTTACTTGGCTTTATCCTGCTGATTACACATTATGGTTTAATATATGTATTCAGGTATAAAGAATATGTCCAAGAGTACTGCGAGAAGTATGAAAGTTACTGTTCCTTGAACAAGATCCTGGAGAGCTACAGGTATGTCATCTCGCTTCCTCTCTCTTTATCTTTCCTTCCCCCCTCCAGTGTCAATTTCTTATTTTTCTAGTGAAATTTCTGTCAGTCTCTCTAATTACAGTAGAGCTATTCCTCTTGCATTGATTTAGGAATGAGTTTCAGAAGCTTGGGACAGATCTTGATAGTGCAAAAGGCAGGGATATGGAAAGATATTATGGCATTTTGGCGCAGCTGAGAGAAAGCTATCGCCAGTGTGGAATGGTATGCATTTTGTGTACAGGCTCACCTTTTGTTGTATGAGATGCAACCTCCATGAATCTACTGTAGTTAGCAACAATACATAGCAGTTCACTAATATGTCACAAATTTATTTGTATTTACGGTTGAAGTTAAAAATTTTTATGTGTTTCTGCATACCACTGCTTGTTCGGTGCCATTGCTGGATTTGTCTGGCAAACTGAATTATGAAATAAAAATTTCAACAAGTAAAATTTTCCATTCATAAATTATATGGCTGACAGGATTTCCAGTAGTTTCTATTTCATAGCAAGCCCCTCTCTCTCTCTCTCTCTCTCTCTCTCTCTCTCTCCTCCCTGCATATGCAAACTGGCTTTAAGTAAAACTGTTTTTGCAGGTCTCTGAGAATCAACATACCTGCTCGTTAGAGCCTTAGAGGAAGGATTACTTAATTTTGGATTTTATATAATTATTTTTGTTGGATTTATTTCTCATAGATCATATCTACTGCAAATATTGATTGTGACTTCCATGTTATATTTTGATTTTGGTGTTGACATGCATAATTCTTGGGCAATTACTGGTTTGTTATTTCATCTGTTTTACAGTAAATTTGCTCCTTTTTTCAGTGGGGGTGGGTAGGAGGGGAATACAAAGAGACTTCAATGAGGAAACATAATGGTTCTTTTAGAGCCTCTGTTTCCTTGCTCGTGTATTTGGCTTCTCCAATGTTGTAGACAAGGGGTGCCTAAGCGATGCATGAAACGTTGCTCTTATAGACAATTCTTTATCAGCAGCTGCCTTTCCATGTTCTATTTTTCTATATTTTTGCTAATTTATCAATGAATCACCTTCTGATTTTTGTGAATCGATTGACTGTCACTTTGCAGCGACATAAGCGATTAAAGAAAATATTTATTGTGCTTCATGAAGAGTTGAAGGTATGTAGTCCTAGCTCAGTATTTTCTCCATCCTTCTCCCATCTTTTCACGTTAGTAATTTGTTGGCTTATGTATGTTATGTGCTATAATTTTGCAGCATCTTAAGCAAAGGATAAAGGAGTTTGCTGTAGAATATATGCGGGATTGAAGCCTACCCCTGAGCTGAAAATTTTGACTCATTTGTTCATACTGTTCATTGTTTATATAATCAAGCACCATCTTTTGTGTGATGTGGAATTTAAAATTGGCACGGTTGATCATCTTCCTGGCTGTGAAGAATGCAGTGCTATCAGAGCGCTGCACAATTTCAGTTTTGGTGAACTGTAGTCTCTTGATGGCCATGTTGTGTTTTGCTCGAAGAGATAATGTGGAAAGTTCTTAGAAGATTTTGGAGTTAGATGTACATGTGGGAGATGTGACTTAGGCATAACCTCCTTTCCTTTCCCCCTGTGTTTTCTAAAATTTTTGTAAAAGGAAGTTATCATTTGTTGGCCAATTTTTTCATGTAGATGCATAATGCATTAGTATTTGCTGCATCACTATTCTTAAAATTAGAAATATTTGTACATTATATGATCACACATTTGTTGTAAAAGTGGCTAATAATGTCGATGTGCTTGGATAGGCTAAGAGCGTGAAAGATGGCCGTCATTTTGTTACATTTTATTATCTTGTTTAAGCACTAGGATGATACATAGGTGGGCTAGCCCAACGAAGGACAAGCACCAGATGAGGCCCAATATTGGCCAGGCTAATATTAGGCTTTTAAGAAAATCTTATCATAACCTCATCTTTCCTTCCAACAAGGGCTGTAGCAAATCTAAGCCGGCTTTAAGTTCAGGTTTGAGTCAAATTGAGCTGTAAGGGTAGACTTGACTTGGCTCAGTTTAGATCAATTAGTACTTGTGTGGAGATTTCTTTGGTCGGAGAAATCCTCTTAATGTAACATTTCTTTCCCTCTTTAAAGTAACATTTCTTTCTCAATTCTGTTGTACATACAGTTCAGTCTCTAGCATCAATTTGATGTCAAACATGAAAGTAAGAGTTTACTCCTGAAAGTACCTACATATATACCCATCTTTCACAAACTAACTTCCCATGGTTGCTAAATGTGACATTCACTTCACCATTAGCATAACTAATAATTTATATATATCCTATGAGGCACTAGTTGGTGTTCCAAAGGGAATGCATATTTTGTATTGCTCCTAATTAAGCTTGCACTCCAAAAACTTGTGACCAAATTCAAAAGTAACTTTTACTTGTCATTGAGTGGAGGCAATTAAAAGCGTCACTACAGTATTAACGCCTTCAGACTTTAGAAATCACACTTCTACGAGGTCGCTAATTTTTTTAATCAATTTTGCTAATTGTCTACCTTAGGATAATGGTTAAAAAACAGAATATTAGCATTGACCTCCATCGAGATATTTGGAAATAATTTATAAACCTTCAGGAATTGATATTTATTTTTGGTGCGGGTATAGTCATTCCCACAAAATGGCAATGACGGTAATTATGGTAATTCCTGCAATCTTAACCATATATGTGGCAATGTTTAATTTACACCGTTGATTATTTTTTTCTAATACAATTAAAATTTAACATTGATAAATTACTTAAAAATTATTTTTAAGACCATGTTTGGATTGTCAAAGTTCTTTCCTTAAACCAATAGAAATGTAAAAAGCTTTTAGAAAAAATTTTGAAAAAATAATCAACTTATATATTTTCCGGCCACAAGATCCATATTTTCGACCACAAGTTTAACGTTTAAAAATTTTTTGAAACTTAAATATTTTCCAGCCATAAGCTCCATACTTTCCGGCCACAAGCTCCATACTTTTAAGCAAGTCCACACCGACTCAAATGACAATCCGACTCAAATGTTCAACTCCGACCACCATCTTTTACAAGGGTATGGCGTTGCCGGTGAAAACGAGTAGGGTGCAACATTATTCAACAATTATTTTTTGGAAGCAGACTCCGAAAATTATTATTATATTGTACCAACGGATCTTAATTCCCACAACGGTGAATAAATTTTTTTTAAAGAGTTACAACATGGAGATAATAAATATTAATTTGAAAAAGTTGACAATATAAAATAAGTTGCTCTAATGGATAAAAATTTGCATTAATCTTAAGTGGACAAATGTTCAATTCTGGGCAAGCATAATTTTTGTTTGACATCAATTATATATTTTTTAATAAAAATCTTTCCTTTTACGAGTTACATAATTTTTAAAATTTTTATTTCTTTTAATAAAATTCTTTCCTTGTAAGAAAATTTATTAATTTAATCAAATAAAAATAAAATCTTTCCATTTTACGAATTACATAATTTTTAAAATAAAATTCTATAACAAAAAGAATTACATAATTTTCAAAATTTTTGTTTCTTTTATAAAATTCTTTACTTATAAGAAAATTTATTTAATTAAATCAAATAAAAATAAAACAATAGTATCACCAAAATAAGGAAACAAATTGATAGATACTATTATTTGCCTTGAATTCCTCCCTACATCCGTGGAATTGCTTTGTTTTTTTTATTTTTTTATTTTTATAAATAAGATTATTCAGAAGTTATGGCAGTGAAAATAAGTGGTGAGGAGAATCACCAAAATAAGGAAACAATTGATAGATACTATTATTTATTTATATTTTATTTAATTAAATAAAATACGGAGCTTGTGGTTGGAACGTATGGAGTTTGTGGCCGGAAAATATATAAGTTGATTATTTTTAAATTTTTTTTAAATTCTAAGCTTGTGGTCGGAAAATATGGAGCTTGTTCCCAGAAAATATATAAGTTGATTATTTTTGCAAATATTTTTTAAATGCTAAGCTTGTGATAGGAAAATATGAAGCTTGTGGTCGAAAAATAAATAAGTTAATTATTTTTTCAAACTTTTTTAAAAACGTTTTACATTTCTATTGGCTTAAGGAAAGAACTTTGACAATCCAAACATGGCCTTGAAAAATAATTTTTAAAGTAATTTATCAATGTTAAATTTTAACCGTATTAGAAAAAATAATAAATGGTGTAAATTAAACATTGCCACATAGACGACTAAGATTGCGGGAATTACCGTACTTACTGTCATTGTCGTTTTGCGGAAATGACCTTACCCGTTGGGTTTATTTTTACCCACATTGAATTTAGAGATAAAAAATATTTAAGATACAAAAACGGTGAAGAGCTAATTAGTATTGTAAAAGGATAAGTTTGTCCCCGATTTTTAAATAGAATTACTTTTCACCCCCATTATTAATTGGCACCTTAAAAGAGAAAAATCAGATGCTTCTCCCTTTGTTTCTCTCATCGCTCTTACCTTCTGAAGTGAAGAACTTCATCTGGGTTTAGGGTTGGAAAAGGATGACACCATTGAAGATTAATCGAGCAAGTTTCGCTTTCTCTCTTTTATGAAGTGGTCAATTGAGCTATTTCGGTTGGCGAAGAAGCGATATTGGGCCTCGACATAAGACACTTGTGGTGTGAGATCTCGCATTCATGGTTAAAACTTCATTTAGGTTGGAGAAGAAGTGATTTTTGTGGATCGATTGCATATTTTGAGGTGAGTATTTAGTGTTTCATTATTAAATTATAAAGTTTGTGCTTGTAGAAAAATCTAGGGTTTAGAATTTCAAGTATTAGGTTTACATTTTTGAAATTTTGGGTTTAATGGAAGTTTTTTTTTTTGGTGATTGTGAATGATAGTGTCATAATTATTTTTTTATTTCCAATTTTGGATGTAGATATCATCCGAATTAGTAGTGTTCTTAAGGTTTAAGGGATGGAGACTTAAAGTAGGGAAGAAGAATTTTAACACATATGGGACAATTTATTTGTATAGAGATGCTCGAGAGTTTCTTGCTAGGACTATTGTAGAAGGTGCTTCTAGGTATTTTTCTATAGCTTCATATCCTCTAGATGGGCCTAGACAAATATGGCCAATTAATGCTGAAGAACAGTTCGAAATGGCTATAAAATGGCATGCTAAGGGAGAGATTGAGTTTGTCATACTTGAAAGGAAAACTCCAACTACAATGAATGTGATTGTTGAGGGACTTGATGGGAGATTATGAATACTGAAAATATTGGACAGAATGAGGTAGAGTTGGTGCATGATGGTAATCTTGAAGCAAACTCGTTGTTAACCCTAATTGCACAAGTAGAGGAGGGGGGATAAAGACCCAATTTGGGATGGGATCATAAATCAATTGATGAGTATATGTTTTCAATGTATCTCAAGGAGACTTAATTTGGGATGGCATCATAGCATCAATTGATGTGTCTGTTTTCAATGTATCTCAAGGAGGGTTGTCACAAATAAGTAGTGGTTACATTGAAAGTGGATCAGTTCATATGGAACCAAACCCCTACTTCAAAACTTGACAAAGGGAACGGAAAAATGGTTTATGAACCCCTGCAAAACGAAGACCGCAAATTGGGGGCAAAAGGGTATTATCGTTCAATAACTTGAGTATTTTGGCCAATGTGATTCTGATTAAGATGATACTGATTATGAGGACCTAATAAATAGTGATGAAGACTAAGATATTGATGATCCTACTGAGAGTATTGATGAGATTGACTCGGATTCTAGTGATAGTGACTGTTCCTTGGTAGATGAAGATGAAATATTTGAAGACATGTCTGATGAGAGGAAGATCCAAATGAGAAAATGTGTGAGGAGGAAAGATGGTGGGTTCCGAAGCTAATGGTAAAATAGATATAAAGCAATAGGATATGTTTGAAGATAAAAAATGTTTTCTTAATATCATTAGAGATTTCTAAGTCCAAGTAGTGTTACCATTTTCAGTACTTGAAGAATGATAATCATAGATACACAGTTGTGTGATTAAACATGAAATATAATTGGAGGATGGATTATAAGGTCTTAAAACGGCCCCATAAATGCTCTTTCCTTCAAGATAATCCTACTGTAACTATATCATGGATTGCAAGGAAGCTACATGACAATGTTAAAGCAAACCCTTCAATGGATATGACAAGCATGACAACTACACTAATGGATAAGTTTGGGATTGTAAGGCCTGTGTATGCGTTGAGGAAAGAAAAAAACAAAATCTTAGATGCTGTATATAGAAGACAAGAAGAGGGATACTAGTACCTTGCAATGTACATTGAAATTGTGAAGCAATCAAACCCATGCAGCTTGTGTTACATAAAGTGGCACGATCCTGCAGAATAAGGTGGCCTCCCTATATTCATCGGAATGTTCATATGCTTTAGTGCTTGTAAGAAAGGGTTCCTAGTTGGATGTAGAAAATTTATTGGAGTTGATGGTTGCCATTTAAAGGGTCCATTTAAAGGATTGATTCTAACCGCACTTGGTCTTGATAGACACAACCATTGTTTCCCTATTGCCAATGCTATTGTTGATCGAGAAAGTAAAGACAACTGGTGTTACTTTTTGAATAGCCCTAGGGAAGTAATTGGAGATGACTTAAATATACTTTTATTGTAGACGAGAGGAAAGGTAATTTTCATTACTTTTTATTTTTGGACCTGCAATGACCTGTATATGCCTAATTATTGTATTTTTTTTTCCACGGTGTCATAGTTGCAATAGAAACTATTTTTCCTGAATCTAAAAGAGGATTTGTGTTGTGTACTTCATGAGAAACTGTAGAAAGCTCTTCCCAGGTCCAAAGATGCAGGTATTGGCAAATAAGGCAATGTATGCATATAAATAGTTAGTGTATAAGAAGGGAATTGATGCACTTTAAAAGGAGAACCCTGCAACAGCTTACTTGGTTGCATGAAGAGCCACAAAAAACCGGTGTAGATATCTGTTTGACCCCTCTAGTAAGGTCCTTGACAATTGCACAAACTTTGTTGAATCATTTAATAATATATGCAATGCTTTTAGAGACAAATCTGTGTTTCTCCTTTATGAAGCAATTAGAGAAAAATGTACTGACTGGATGAATAAGAGGAAGGAAAATATACAAATTAGGAAGGTAAAGTAGTGCCTAGTGTACGAGCTAAGTTGGATATGCTTAAAAAACATGGATGGGGACTGACTATTAGGTTCTCGTGGTGAAGGTGAGTTTGAAGTGTCTAAGGATAGGATAAAGTTCGTTTTTAGCCTAAACTCCAAATCATGTGATTGCAAGTATTGGGATATAACAGAATTCTATGTAAGCATGTTATGAGGTTCATTAATTTCATGAATGAAAGTCCTAAAGATTGGGTTCATGAATGGTATAGTGTAGATATATACAAGGCTGCTTATAGTTATAAGATCAATGCCATATAAGACCCAATTGTTTGGCCTCCAATGGATGATGTACCACTCTTAGGCCCACCTCTAATGTAGAAATAGAGGGGCAGACCTCGAAAAGATAAAAGAATAGGTGCGAGATGAAGGTAGAAAGAAAAGAAAAAGAAGCAATACTATGAAGAGCAAGATTTGCAAGCAAATTGGCCATATAACTCAACCACTTGTCCATTGAATCCTAACAAGAAGCCAAAGTCAAAGAAGAAACCTTTACTAAAGAAGAAGAATCCTATGGGTAGGCTAAGAAATAATCAAATATCACCTTCATTTGCAAGACCCAAGCACCAAATCTGTTGTGAGCAGCCAACCCTCTTCTTCATTTGCCATCATTTCTCTCGAAGCAGCCTGCATATTCATCAACACCAACCAGATCCACCATAGCATCTACAAGGAAGGAGTTGACTCCAACCAGATCTCAGACTTCTAGAAAGGGCAAAGTAGGAGCAAAGTAGGGCAAGAACAAGAACAAGAGAAAGATTTGGATACCATGAAAGAGCAAGAGAAAGTATAGTTGACAACTATCTAAGAGTTGTCCTTTTGTGTTATTAATGTGTTAGGTGAAGTTGTAGCCACAAGACTATTAGCTTTGATTGAATTTGCCTTTTATTTTGGTCTTTTTGGGAGTTGAGTATAATATATTGGGGCTACAATATGTTGTTTTAGTGGAAAATGTTTGTTGCAAGTTGTGTAAAAATACGTTATCTTTTTGGCAAATACAATACAAGAATGTACTTTAATATCTTCAAAAGCCAATACAATTATTAAACTTGCTTAGAATAATATAAGAATGTACTTTGACTGGCAAATAATATCTTCAAAAGAAAGTGGACTATAAGTCCTTCTCATAAATTAGTCATTCAACTACAATTGCCATAGTAACATCACTTGCTTAGATAATATAATCCAAAATATTAAACTAAGTACATCCTTAATTTAATTCTTTACTAACATTAAAACTAATACAATTATAACCACCAATAAAATACACAAATAAAGAACAAGTACAATGATTGTTGAGTTGGAGTTCCTATCCAATGTTGTTTTTACCTCGGTCCTCATTTCTTTACCCTCTTCAACCACCCTTACCATCTGCTCCTTCAAATCTATTATGATGTCATCAACATACCAACCATCACCTGCATTTTGATGCCTTTTTTTTTTTTTTTTTACTGTGCCTACTCGCCTTATTTTGCGAAGCCATCCTTGTGCCTTTGCTTCCTTCATGTTCATCAGACCACCATAGGAATACACCACAATTCAAGTAAAATATGGTACAAGAAAAATCTTCCGAGGCCTTGATACATTATTATCCACCTCGCTCAACTTTTTACATCGAGGGCAATGAACCTTCCTATTCTTACAAGTGAACCCAAAGCTTGATGAACCTTCCATGTTTGCTTCAATGGTATCGTCTTATCACCTGCAACAATTGATTTTTCTAGATCTCAATTTTTGCACTCCAAATACAACTCTCCATTTGGTTTCTATAGATATCAATTTTCGCATATTAAATTTTAAACAAGTGCTGAATTGAGGTCTTCAATTAAAAAATACGAAATCAAAATCAAGTCTTACTGATTTCTTCTTCAACTCATTAATGGAGGTCTTCAATAAAAAATGAAATCAAAATCAAGCCTTACTGATTTCTTCTTCAACTCATTAATGGCGGCTTCCCTCACAATCGAATGGAGGTGAATGCAATGGAAGCTCTCTTCAAATTACGAAAGGAAGGAGGAAAACCTAATTTTTTTTTTTTTTTTTTGGGAGAAAGGCCTTATTTTTCTGAAACGCGAACAAAGCAAAGCTATTGAAATGAGGGCTCGTCAATGGAGCTTCTTTTCATAATCGAATTACACAAGAAAAGAAACCTAACTTTTGGGAGAAAGAAGGCCTTTTCTTTACTTGGAAAGAGGGGCAATAGTGACACCTGTACATCTTATTTTTATGCCACGTTAGCACACATATCGTCTTTGAACGTTGTTTATTATTAACAATGAAGGTTAATGCATTACTAAAATATTAACTGCTCCGGTTAGGGTGGGTAAAAATAATACCAATCCTTGGAAGGTTTATAAATTATTTCCAAATGCCTTGAGAGAGGTAAATGTTAATATTCAGTTAAGAAAATATTATAGTTAGTATACTACACCTTCCTATTCAATGTCTAATAGAATCTTTCTATAAAACAATAAATTAAGGGTATTATCTTTTAACATCTCATAAATGAAAAATTCCCATAATTAACTTTCCTAAATTATAACAAACCCTCCTTTCCCCGCTCCCCACCTACCCAAATTATATGTCTCTCCTTTAGTTGGGGACACCATTGCCACCACGAGGCACCAACCCAATTTGCATCTTGCTTAAGTTGATACCTTTTTTTTTATTTTTATCATTAAGTTAGCTTAGGTAAAAATCTTGGCAAGAAATTGACAGAAAAACAATCCATTACTAGCCCTACATATGGAGGCTATCAAAACATCAAGCAACCTTAGCTGGGTTAGAAAGGAAGTTATCCTTCTAAAAAGAATCTAACAACCAACCCTACATTTCATAAAAAGTACAACTTGCTCCAATTGAAAGTCTTGACCACCAAAAATTATATCGTACATGGCTCTACAAAAGAACCATACTATAACAATAAAAAGACATAAGTCCACACCTTCATCATAAACCCGCCATTGATCTTCATACTCATCCACATCTATAACATACCTCTCAATGTCCCTAGAGTTACAATTTGTGGTCCCCAAGCTTGCCCACTTCACTCCATACCCTCCACACATGTCGACAACCAAGCAAGACATAATCGGTTGTTTCTTGGCATAATTCTTAGAAATCATAGAGAATATGTTGGTTTGTAAGATTTCTTTCAAGAACACTTTTGGTATGAAGCTTACCATGTCATAAATTCAACCTTCGGGTAGCCAAATTCATCCACACTCGCTAGTGCAACAGTGTCAACACCAACTTGAAAGTCTTTTCAGCCATGCTTGCCGCCGATATTGAAGCAGTAGAAAATCTCTCTTTTCGATCTAGGTTCCATTGAAATTTGAACATATTGTAGCTCTCAAAGAGCTAGTTGTTGAAGCGAATCAAATGGGTTTTCCAACTGAAAACCCATCTCTAGATAAACCTATCATGCTAACCCATATTTATCATGCTTTCATATTTTTGGATTGGCATCTCATACGGACTTGGGGGATAGGGCTTTGAGTGGATCATCTCCGATTTAGTTATCCACACAAATTGAGTTGTAACCACATTCCCAATTTCAATCTTTAACTCCGAAGAAAATATATTGGCTATTAGGTGCATAAAAGAGACAAAACTACACACCTGAAATTTTGTTGCAGCAGAAGCATGTCCTAACAAATCCATCTTCTAACCTTGAGTGCATATAAGAGATGAATTTTCCACCTTGAGTGCATATAAAGAATTGATGTTAGGAGATACATGGTTGTTACAAATCAATTCTTTAGCCTAAAATGACCCGTTCTCAACTCCCACGGGTCGTGCTCGCTGTTCCACACCTTGAACTGTAATTTCCCGAGCCTGAAACATCATTAGACTCCACATATACCCAACAATCTCCCACTTGGAGACTAAGGACTCACCTCCTTGTTGCATCCTTCTAGTTCATTGAACTCGACATATCCATTGAGAGAGACCAACCGACAACCACAACATGCCGACATTCTCCTTGGACTAGCATGGTTGTTGAACTTCCTCTATCTAAGTTCTTCTCAAGCCCATCACCATCATCACCGAGCGTAAACTCCCACTTGGATCGATTAATCTCATGCATACAATCAACATGCAAAACCGGCTCACTGGTGTCGATCAACAAAATATAATGAAGAAAGGGTGTATACATGTGGGCTTTACCTTTTGTTGATATTGCCATCTTCTTCATTACACCCGTTTTTACAATTCATCACGTGGAGCAACTGGTGACCCATTTGTAGACCCAACAAATTTCTCGTTTTCCTTACCAACTCCCATTGTAGTAGTACCCATTTTACTACCAATTCTAACACACCGTAGACTCCCACTAGAACAATTGACCCCGACATTACAACTAAGTTATTGCACCCTTCGGTAGACTACAACGAGTCATATTTTCACATCCTTACCTACCACCTACACCCTTTTCATAATTTTCCAACCCCCATTGCAAAACTTAGTTAGGTACCCCAACTCATCCAACCGATTCATAGAAATCAAATTTTTGCCAATCCCGAAATGAACCTAACACCTTGCAATGTCCAAACCCCCCACTAGAGGTTTTAATTTTCACATCCCTCTTCCATAGTATCACCAAGATTTTCCCATTAGCAATGAACACCTTGCCAAAATTTCCACCAATAAAGTTGTTGCAGAAGTTTATACTAGACTTCGAATGAAATGACGCACCCGAATCCACAATCCAAGACTTGATAGGACTTTCCATACTCAGCATAAGAGCGTCACCTACATCTTCAACAAACTTCATTGAATCTTGGTCATCATTTCTTTTAGGACACTTTTTCTTAAAATGTCCTTTATTACCACAACCCCAACACAAAACCTTCCCTGGTTTTGGGACCTACCTCTTGCTTTAGGCTTTGACTGGCCCTTTTGATTCTCATCTCTCCCTCCCTCTAACATTAAGTGTACTTCCCGATGACTTCCCCAAATCTTTCTTGCAAATATTTTCGCTCAAGATTACATCCTAAACTTTATCATATTTCAAAGCGTTAGACCCTCCAACACTAACCGTAGAGATTATAGTGTCTCATGACTTGGGAAAGGAAGACAACCAAATCAAACCTTTAGCTTCATCATCAAAGTTAATTTTCATTGATGTAAGATATGAAATTATCATATGAAAATTGTTAATATGATATGCTACACTAGTACTATCATGCATCTTTAGATCAAATAAATGGCGCATCAAGTATACCTTATTCATGATTAAAGGTTTCTCATACATGTTGGACAAGGCTTCAAGCAACCCCTTTGTCATTTTCCGATATCCATCACGTTGAACGCCATGTTTCGCACCAACGTCAACCGTGCCGTCCCCAGTGTTTGTCGATTAAGCATCTCACATTCTTTTTGTTCTATATTAGTCGAGCTTCGTGAACTCTCTTCAATTTGCATTTTTCGAACGCAAAGTCTTTTCCATTGAACCTCTCAATTTTAACCTTATTGCTCTTCATTTTTGATGTGAACTTTCTAAACTAACATCTTACTTTGATACCACTTGTTAGGATATGGAATCCACTCACAAACAATAAACAAGAACAAAGAAAGAGAAACAAAATCGGGACACAAGATTTTTTACGTGGAAAACTCAAAATCGGGAAAAACACGATTGATGCCCTAGAAATTTGGTAGCTATTCCAAGGAACTTCTTGCAAGATATTACAAACTTTATACCTTGAAACTCACTGCTACATACAACAATACATTACACTGATTTCTAAACATAAACCGAGCATTAACCGCACAAAAATGGAAGAAAACGGCCAAAAACCCACGAACGATGCACTAGAAATTTGGTAGCTATTACAAGAAATTTATCTCAAGCAATTAAAGGTTTTACACTTGAAACTCACTGCTACATACAATAATGGAGGACATTATGCTAATTTCCGGCCATAACCCAAACATTTACCGTACAAAAACAGAAGAAAACGGTCGAAAACGAAGCGGGCTAAGTGTTTACCATCGCACAGGCCATGTCCTTTGACATGGCCAGCCCGTGCCGGTTGCTGGCTGGCCCAACATCAATTTTTGGCCTGAAATGGCCCGTTCCACCCCTTCAACCGCAATTCATCATTAGACTTCATACATACCCAACAATGCCTTCTTTCTTCTTCGGGATTCTTGGCAATTCTTTCAAAATGGTAGATTCCTTACCTTTTATTGCTAGCCCAGTTGTTTAGTAACTTCCCTTATACTTGATCGGCTATTGAGCCAGGTTCCTCATCTATACTATTTGTTCCATCTTTAGAGACCAGTCTACACTTATTCCTGATTTTCTTTGACTTCTTTGGCTTAGGTTCATCACACTTGACATACCTTTTAGGGCTAGCTAGGTTATGTTGGATTTGATACTTGTTAACTCCACTGGGGATAAACATATTGAAAATGCTATTCAAAGCATTCAAATTTGGAGTATGGATAACCCTAAATCTTAGAAGATCAATTAAAAATGGTGGGAAAGAGTTACAAAATTGGAATGAAAGTAATTTATTTTTCGTCGGAATCGGTGGCCTCTGTCGGATTTAATGGGTGAGTTCAAGCCTTTGGAAGGACACTCGAGCAATGGGAGTTTTCTTATTTAATTGAATCGTCGGCTTCCTCTTTATCTCACTACCTCATGTCGTTGTCTCTTTCTCTCTTAGATAAAGCTATCCTTTGCTTCCTCTCTCTTTGTATCGCCGGCCACTATAAGCTCCATCTTCTAAGTTTTGGAGGTTTGTTGTCGCCAACCACTCTACTACGCAACTCTCCCTTGCTTCTTTCTTCCGGCGAAATTAGGGTCTTAAAAAATGCAAATTGTTAATTGAGATTCTAATTAGGTAACTTCTTTCTTCTCATCTTAATTTTTTAGGAAATTAAGTACAAATTGTTCTTCAAATTATGTGAATTCGGTTTCAATTTGTGAAATCAAGTTCTTCCCCTAAAATGAGGTATATTTGTGTAGTTTGATCAGCATTGTGACAATGCATTGTAAATGCATTGTGAAATGAGGTATTGGTTGATTAAACTCAAAATGATTTGATGAAAACAATGATTTGGGACTTAGGAACTTTAGTATCTTTTCTGTCTCTTTTGATTATGTTTTTCTTTTGCAAGAGAGGAATTGATAGCATGTATTATCCTCTTTTAGCGTATAGAAGCTTTAGTGTCTTTTCCGTCTCTTTTCATTATGCTTCTAATGTTCACTATATTGATAATGCTGGTTCCTTCACTTGCAAATCCTTCTGCATTCATGTTATTGCCTAATGTTTCTACATGGACACTTCTCTTTTTGTTTCAAAAGGAAATTATTACTACTAATAACATCTAGGGTTTGCTATGGACAATTTTTCCTTCAATCTATTACAATTTGCAAGCAAAACCTTTGACCATGATTTGGTAATATTCACATTGGGACTACGTCGGTGGTATATATAGAAGAGGCCCTTAAAGGTTTTTTATCATGGGGCGTGATTGTTATTCAGCAGTAGTGATATTAACTAACCTCTATTAGAAGAGGCCCTTAAAGGAAAGGAAATTCTTTCTTAATTTGTGTTGTTTGTTGCTTGATATCTTTGATTAGAGTACTGTAAATTTTTTTGAATTTATGAGGACCTTTGAACTCCATAATATAGATTCTATTGTTAATGAGTTTGTCTACAAGAAAAACATGGCAATAATGGAGAGTTTGACTGTGAATACACTACAAAAAACACAAAAATAGCGACGGATGTCTTCCGACGGGAATTCCGATGGGATTTCGAGGATTTTTTTTGGAATTTCCGACGGAAATCCCGTCGGAATCCCCGTTGGAATTTGGTAAATCCCGTCAGACAATAAGTCAGAATTTGGCAAAATCCATCGGAGAACCCGTAGGTATTTCAACTTTTTTTTTTTTTTTTTTTTTGTAGTGATACTTGTATTATTGTCTATTGCTTTTAGTGGTAAAGCATACTTAACTATTACTTTAGATACTTTGCTAAGGCCTATTAGCTCAATATAGAGCATTGTGCATTGGCTCGAAGATATGGGTTCAAATCCTGCATAGATTTCTTTAAACTGTTGGGGGTGATTCATAAAAATCTTCAATAATTTGCAAAATGCTTACCCATACTTAGCAAACCTCCACATTCTAAACTCCTCATTTAACTTGTCAATTTTTAAACCAATCTATATGATGGAATCTTTTATTTGTAAATCGTGGCTGGTCATCATATATGTCTAGATATATTACCTTAAAAGGAATTATCACAAAACAGAATCAGAAAAACAATAGAGGAGAGAGAGAGAGAGAGAGATGGATGGGCTATTCAAAGTAGGTGATTGTGTTGTTGTAATGGTAACAATATTATCAGCCAAGTGAGAGGCAGCGGTGCCTAATAAATCACTAATGTCCGAACTGAAATGCCCAGAAAAGTATGGCATCATTAGAATCCCTTACCCCTTTGGCATAAGGGACGAGTGTTCCCATAATCCTAATTTCACTATCACTTGTAACCAAACTTCCCATAGCTTGACATCAACGCCCATCTAATCTATGACAAACATATGGAGGTTCTTGATATCCATTTGCTCGGTGGGCAAATACGCGTTTAGCTAAGTATCCCGCATATGCTACGGCGAGCATGGGAACGTGCTGGGTGACTACACCAATGAAACCGTGTCCACCATCAACATGCCCTATCTTCACCTTTAGCAACAGCCCAAACATACTTGTGACCACAGGGTGCGACGCCTACGCTTGGTTCACTGGCAAGGGATCCCTCAACAAGTATGTTATATTGAGCTTTATGAATAAAAAGAACATGTTTCAAACAGCTTATAAGGGATTCAAATCTATGTAATTTATTTCATTGCATAAATGCTCTTCCATACTAAGCTAATAAGCCTAACTTTGTTTAACCAAGCTAGAAGGCAACCAAAAGCCTGAATATTGTGTCAAAATGACACCTTAGTGAATACCTATATATTAAAAGTTGGATACAAATTATGTAACGATGACATGTAAGGTCCCTACATGGCGACGTCATTATAGCAATGCAAGTATATTTTAAAAATTTATTTGTTTAAAAATAAATTCAGATAATTAAGTAAGAAAAACCAATTTAGTCAATCAAATAATAAATAGATGCTAATAAATTTAAAGAAAAACGTAAGTTGTTATATGTATTAGTATTTTAAATTTATATACTATTAAATTAATAATAGAATATTACCTTTTAAAATAAATAAATATTTGACAAAACAAATAATTTAAATGTTGAAACAACAAAAAAACAAAACGAGTTGAACATTAAAAAATAATTAATATGTTATTATTATAGTCATGTGACCTATCAATAATTAGTTACAGAAATTTGAGTTTAAAAATATAAAAAAGATTTAATGTAAAAGAAAAATCATTATGAGTTGCATCACTAAAAAAATTATTTAGATAAAAATATGCCGATTTATATTTTTAAAATTAAATTTAAAATTTTTAACTCTAATTTTTCCAATATTAATTACTGGTCTGAATTATCAAGAAAGATATGTCAATAATTTTTTTATAAAAGAGAAATTTCATTAATAAAAAATCATACGTCATCTATAAAAATAATTTTTTAATAAGAATAAATCTAAAATATCAAAATAAACCTCTATTTTGACAAAATTAATGGTAAATATATACTTCCATTTAATTTTATACTTGCAACATCAATCTGGCCACAAACTCGTTCTTCGACTTCGATATGTTTTTTCGAATGTTGATGATCTATTGTATGACTTCATAGAATATATTTATATATATCCAACTTGAAGGAAACATCACATTGATCGAGTCATATGAAATCCTATTGTTGAATTATTTTCAATCAAAATCAATAAAATTAATTGATAAAAATATCAAAAATATAACTTTCAATCGAGTCAACAACGCCAATAAAGCTTGCATATATTAGCAATAAAAATAAAAATAATTCATACAAATACGAGAAATAAGACTACTGCAAAAATAAGATAAATCCTAACTCTAAAAAAAAACGATATTTCAATATTTGGGATAATGATAAAACGAGACAATATCATTAACGACACATAATTTACAAGAAATTTCACACATTCCTAAGAAGCACATTATTGGATATTGGGATGAGAAATAAAGTAATTAACTATCCCAAAAAACGAGGTGATCTAGCAGGAACGTTATTCAAACTGTTACAAAATCTCATAGCTTTGTGACCTAATTGAGGACTATAGACATTATTATAACCAGAGAACCATACCTTGAAACAATAGGGACCTAGACTATGCAAAAGAGCACAACAAGGAGGAGAGAGCTTTAGGTCGGGGTCATTAGGCCATGCATTGAGTTGAGGTCCACATTCATGGCATGCCCTTCGAAACTTAGGCCAACAGTTAAGATCGATCCCTGTAAATGGCAGAGGACATTTGCTTGATCTTTCTGAATCATCATGGAGTATTGGTTCACCATTGATGGGCTCTATTATGCTAGAAAATAACAACGATGTTACAACCATGAGTATAACGTACTTCTTTAGAAAATTTATCAATTCTTTTTTCCCCTTCATTTTAAGAAAAGCACATACCCACAGGGTAAAAGGGTACGGTTAAAGTTATATTTTTATATAGGAATCTTTGTCCCATCCAAAAAAATTAAAAAATATAGTGCTTTATAAACTAAGTTATTGTCATTATATTAAAGGCACCATTAATTTACTTGTAATAAATAAAATGCTTTATTGTAATAAATAGAATACGTTTTTTTTATTTATGCGGTAACACTCATCTACATGCATGTAATGTTAGTACCAATTAATGTTAAATAAATGGCAAGTTATTAGAGGATCAATAGTAATTAGCAACGTATTTTTACATCATACATACACACGTGCAATTTTCACAATAGTACGAATGTCATGAATTACATCCTCGAACCTGATAGTTATTACTTAATGTTACTTAATATTAATTGTTTTGGCTTTATATTCAAATATGTTTTAAAAGATTTGTAACTTAACAAATGTTTTCCAAAACCTTTTGATGCAGGTGTTGCGGAATCGGTTTCTCCGATGGTATAAGTGGATGTTTGACCCAAATTTTAAAAGTATTTTTAGATTTTAAAAACTGAAATTAGGTTAGACACTAATTTTTTCAAAAATTATAATTTTTTTCAAAAGTGATTTTGAAAGAAAATCTCCCAAAAAATAGAAACAAAGAAAGAGTTATTTCTATTTCTAATTTATAAAAAAATTTCGTCAACAATAAAAGTAACTACCCACAACCTCATTCTCTCCCTCTACTCTCTCTCTCTCTCTCTTTATCTCCTCTCTCCTCTATCTATCTCTCTCTCTCTCCTCTCCCTCTCTATGGGCTGCGTTTTTTTCTCTCTCTCTTTTCTCTGTTTCTCTTTTTCTAAAAAGTCTGGTCAACAAATTAAATATTTGAAAAATAATTATGTAAAATTTAGGCTAAACATTTTAATTTTTCTCCAAAAATAATTTTTAAAAAATGCTTTTAAAAGATAAAAATAATTTTTTAATAAAACTAGGCCAAACATACTCTAAATGTTGTTTAAAACAATGCTACTTATATTTAAATCTGTTCAAATTCCGCAAAAGTAGGACCTGCAATAACAATTATTGCTTCTTGTTACAGATTGATAGTTGTAATGAGAGAGATATTGATAATTATGCATACAGTAACTATATGTGCTTATTTGTTTAGAACTTTAGAGGGTGATTTTTCAGAATTACATGCTAAATAAATTTCTAACCACCCTAAAACAAGGGTTGCTCTAAAATGGATTACTCCATAATCATTCTAAAGGTTTTAGAAATGAGGTGATAAAAAAAAAAAAAAAAAAGAGGCTTTTGAACTAAGTCACGTCTGAATTCTGAGTCTCACCATATTGATCTATCGTGAACTATTTATCGTGGATTTTGCATGCTAATCACAATCAAGTTATAATTGTCACTTAAGTATTTTGTGACTCAACGAGGAAGTTAATTTACTTGACCTTCCACGGCAAAGTTTCGTTTCTAGTTTCTAAAGCTCGACGTCACTTCAAAAATATCAGGGGAAAAGAATTTACAATCTAGACTGTTATTAAAAATGCAAAAATCTAACACGAATAATTATTAAACAAAAAAAACCTTCTATCACGAAGGAAAAAAAAAACGCGAGCAATTGATGCAAGTATGTATTAGTCAAGAGGATCTGAACTCGTAACCTTAAAGATTGAAATAATAAATAGTATTTTTATTAACTTGTTTGGTTGTATAAATATATTTTAATTAATTGTAAAGAAAGTAATAGAGCTCGAGAGGAGAGAGAGGAAGAGAGTTTAGAGAGAGAAAATTATTCTCATTACATGGACTTCAATATTGATTTTGTACAGTAAGAGGGTATATATACACTGTTGAGTTGTACAAATAATTATTATGCTAACAACCTCAATTACTTGACTAATCTTCTAACAAATTCTCTGTTAACATAACAATTAATTATATCAATTACAGAGATAATATTCTCTACAGTCCCCCTCAAGTTGCACTTGGATGAAAGACAAGTCCCAACTTGAGAGCCGGAGAATGATGATGCTAAGCAGGAAGAGGCTTAATAAGAATGTCGGCAAGTTGTTGCTGAGAGCTAACATGGGCTGTTTGCAAGAACCCTTCTTGCACTTTGTCCCTTACATAATAGCAATCTATATCCAAATGTTTTTTCCTATTATGAAAAACAGGGTTGGTTGCTATAAACCGAGCAACTTTATTGTCGCAATACAATATGAATGGCATCTCGCACGAGAACTTGAAGATCTCTAAGAAGTCCAGAAATCCACACTAGCTCACTTGTAGTTTCGGACATTGCCCCGTATTCAAATTCTGTTGAAGGCTTTGAGGTTGTTTTTTGCTTCTTTGTTTTCCATGAATAAGAGAATCTCTAAGAAAAACACAAGTAACTAGTTACGGACCTTCTACCCGAAAAGGCATCTTCCCCCATCCGCATCGGTGTAAGCTTGCAAATTTGTGGAAGAAGTGGCTAGATAAAACAAACCAGCATTCATAGTACCTTTAAGATATCTGACCAGGTGTAAGGCTGCTTGTAAATGAGGTTGCCTGGGTTGGCTAAGAAATTGACTCAAATGTTGTACAAAATAAGAGATCCGATCGAGTAATATTGAGGTATAATAGTCGCCAAGAAGCCTTCTATATCATTCATGCTTGGGATAACACCTCACCCTCGTCAGTAGATAACCTTAAGTTGGCTGGTAGTGGAAAAGGTGCAAGCTTCAAGCTGTTAAACCAACATCTTTCGGAATATCAATGATATATTTTCTTTGATTAAGAATTGTCCCTTCGAAGATCGAGCCACTTCAATACCTTAAAAATATGTTATGTACCCCAAATCCTTGATAGTAAAGGTTTTGTCAAGATCTTTTTAAGTGAACAAATATCGACTTCATTTGCTGCCGTGATAAGTATGTCATCAACATATACCAAAACAGACTAAGAATATGTCCCCTGTTCCTTTTGTAAATAAGGAATAATCTTGCTTGGACTGATGAAACCCTTGTTTGATAATAAAATTAGTGAACTCCTTATTCCACTGCCTAGAAGCTTGTTTAAGCCCATACAATGATCTCTTAAGCTTACACACTTTCCCTTTTGCCTTGGTGTATCCTATCGGGGTAATATATACACCTCTTCATCTAAGAATCCATATAGAAAAGCATTATTAATATCAAGCTGATGTATTGGCCAGGTTTTGGCTGTAGCTAAAGCTATTAAAGTTCGACAATGGGCAATTTTGCAATTGGAGATAAGGTATGTTTGTAATCTTTGTCCTTGACTTGATCGAAACATCTCATGACAAACCTTGCTTTAAACCTCTCAATTGTACCACCAAGTTTGAACTTGATTTTATATACCCATTTAGAGCTAATAGCTATTTTTCCTAGGAGACAATGAGGTAATTTCCCAAGTGTCATTGGCCTCTAGGGCAACAATTTCTTGATCTATAGCCGTTATCCATCTTGGATCCTCTTTGGATTGATTATATGTATGAGGTTCTTTCAATTGAAGAACATTACACAAAGATGCAATATAATTAGGATAAAAACCATAAAGATCGGTAGAGCTGAAGTAAGGGATATAAGACTTCAGTAGAATGCTCCTGTGAAGGATTAGAAGTGGTGATGGAACAAGCAAAGTCTTGAAGCCAACTTGGTGGTTTTGATGGACCTTGTAGTTCTTCTCCAAGGAGGAGAAGATTGAACAGGTGGTGTATGATACTCATGTAAATGCGGAGCGAGTATGTTCGGGTAAAATAACGGGGATTAAAGAATCTATGTCACAAGAACCCCCTTCAGGTGTAGAGTGTACGAGTCTCATGTAAGGATGACCCAGATTCCATAGTATGTGAAGAAGTAAAAATAGTGTCATCAGTAGTATCTCCGCAAATAGGTGTGAAATAAGGTAGGATCTGATTCATAGCTGGTTGATGCTTGAAGAGAAAAACTTCTTGAAAATGAACATCTCTACTCACAAAAATAGTATGACTATCCAAATCATACAACTTATATGCCTTCTGTCCGAGAGGGATATCCTAACAAGATACATCTACTAGCTTTGGATGCAAATTTAACATGCACAGGTTTCAAGTTAAGCGCATAGTAGAGACATCCAATAGTTCCGAGATGAGATAGATCCGCTTTAGAACTATATAAACACTCATAGGGTGATTTCCAACCCAAAATAGATGTAGTTAACCTGTTTATCAAGTAGGTGGCTGCCAAAACACAAGAACCCCAAAATTTAGAAGGAAAATTAGCATGAATTTTAACAGCTTTAGTCTGTTTCAATAAGATGCCTATGTTTTTTTCTACTTTCCCATTCTCGCTGAGGAGTGCCAACAATATTTCTTTGATGCAAAATATCGTATTCCCCAAATATAGAAGAACAAGTGTCTTGGAAGAATTTAGTACCATTGTCTATTCTAATAGTCTTAATACTACTAGAACAATGATTACTGGACATATAAAATGAAATTCTTAAGGTGAGCAAGGACTTGTCTTTTATTTTACAACAAATAAACCCAGGTACATCTGGTATGATCATCAAGGATGGTCAAAAAATAATGTGCTCCACTAGTATTTGGAGTTTTGTAAGTACTTTACAAATATGCATGTATTAACTCAAAAGCACTTGTAGCTACGAAGTACTAAGCTGGAAAAGGATGCCTATGAAATTTGGCCATTTGACAAGAATCACAAATGAAATCCTATTATCCAAGTAGTTGATACACCATCCATCTTGGAAATCGAAACATGACCTAATCTGGTATGTAACGAACCAGATCTTTTGTAGCAACATTATTGACATTATTAGCAACATTTTGTGCAAAAATATAGGAAAATCTGAATTTGTAGTTGTATGCTTACGGTCTGTGGTCTTCGACTTATATAGCCCATACTCTTTATTTCCATCAACAATTACTCTTCTAGAAATAAGGTCCCGTAACATAAACCCTTTTTGAGTGAATATGGCCACTAGAGAAGTGGTCTTTAATAGTTTGCTAACCGATAACAAACTATATTTGAAGTCGTCTACATACAAGACGTCCTTAAGAACAATTTCTAGAGATATGCAAATCTTACCAATTATGGTAACATGTTTAAGACCCCCAGCAGGTAGTCTAACAAGTACATGTTGCTTTAGTACTCTTCTTCTTGTGAACAAATCCAATTGAGATGACATATGATCTAAGGCTCCGTATCAATTATCCAATATGTATTCATGGATTCATCATATTGCATAAAAAATAAAGCAACTAGTGAGTTATTTGTAATTGATTTAGTACTAGAAGAAGGCTGCGATCCCGGAACCTCCAGATTTGCCCTTGAGAGCCTTTAAAACTTCTTGACAAACAACACTTACTAACATTGTGTTGAATCCTTGATCACCAGGTGGATTATGAGGATGATCGAGAGGATGATTGAGAGCTCCAAGAGCCATCCGAGCGGATTTGCTCTAACCGGTGAAATTCTCACCATCGAATTGCTTATTTGTAAGTTGCATGTCCGGATGATCGACACCAGATAGTGTACAAGGATCTTCATGAAAATTATGATCTGAATTCATAATTCAAGATCCATTTGAAGAAGGCAATTTGTTGATTAAGAAAAAGATGATCAAGAAATCAAAGAATCGAAAACCTGAATCTAATGATAAGGTTGGATCAATTGATAGAGCAAATCAATCTATTAAAAGAAGAAAAAAATGTGTCTATTGTACTCGTAGGCTAACTAATTGATGATTCGAATCAATTGATTGAAGAACAAAGATTAGAGGAAAAGATTTAAGATCTCAAACCTTGAGTGCTCCGATACCATATAGAGAAAGTAATAGGGCTCGAGAGGAGAGAGAGGAAGCGAATCTAGAGAGAGAATTTAGAGAGAGATTATATGGACTTCAATATTGATTTTGTACAGGATGAGGGTATATATACACTTGCTGAGTTGTACAACTAATTATCAATATAACAATAATAGAGATGAGAATATCTAATCCCATACTGACGTGGACAATAATTTAATATCTATAATTTTTTTTACTTAATAGAGTTATTTTAGATATTAACTACTTTGATAAAAAATATTAACTAGCTAATTTGAGTACCGTTAGGATTCCCTCCACGTTCTTTCGAAAACACTGCTTTCCCAGAATTCTCTCTCATTTCAAACTCTTCAACTTCATTTGCAAATTTTCTCTAGTCGGGTTTCTCTCGCCGTTTTTCAGTTTTTGTTTTCCGAGTCGTCGTCTTCCGATCGCAGTTAGAAGAAGAAGAAGAAACTATCGTTGTCTTCCGAGTCACCGTCGTTGTCTTCTAGTCGTGGGTTAGAAGAATAAACCGTCGTTGTCTTCCGGTTGCCGGTTAGAAGAAGAAATTGTCTTTGTTTCCCAGTCGTCGTTTTCGATTGTCGGTTTCTCGATACTCATTGAATAAACCGTCTTCTAGTGATCGTGTTTCTTCTTTTAATAATTTGTTCTGGAGGAAGCAAGCAAAACGAAAACATTATGCTACATCAGCAAAAAAAAAGGTATGTTCTATTTCGTGGCAAATTATATTACAAATTTAGTAAATTTGCACATGTAAATTGAGTCAAACTATTCAACTTTAGTGAATTTGCACTTAAAAAGGTTGTCAAACTATTTGTTTAAGGTGTAATCCTCCTTAAAAATAAAAAATAAAATTCCAATTGAATATATTTGCACGTTGAAACTATTTACACTTGTTCATTATAATGGAATAAGATCCCAATTGAATTTGCACGTTGAAATACATTGATTATATTTACGTTTATTTCAAGCCATTTGTTCAAAGATATTAAACTATGTGTTCAAGGATGTCAAATTATTTGTTCAATGATCTCAAGCTATTTGTTCAATGATATCAAATTTCGATTATATTTACATGGATTTTGTGGTCTTTCGCATTTATTCATATGAATATATTATATTTATTGATGGATAATATTTATTTGTTCACTGAACTCAAATGATTTGTTCATAGTTATCGTTCCCATTTGTTAAAAAACATGTCATCGTTGTTCAAGGATATTAAACTATTTGTTTAAAGATGTCAAACTATTTGTTCAAGGATGTTAAACTATTTGTTCATTACATAAAATGTAGTTGTTCGTCCTCGGTAGATAATTTTTTCATTATATATTGCTTATCTATTAATTTCTAAATATTCATTTGCTTATTCGGCACATTGTATAGTAGTTCATTACGTATCTGAATATTTCAATGTGGCCGTAATGTTTATTTGTTCATTATAATAGAATAGTTTGTTCGTTGTTTGGATTGTTTTATTCACGAATACGAGTTTATTAATTGTTCATGACACTAATTTCTTATTTTTTATTTGCAGTAGAGAAGTAACTTTAGAAATAAAACTCAAACCTACTAAAATTGAAATCGTCAACAGTGATTTGTGTGCAATTAAATAAGATTGCGATGAGGAGAAACCATTGTTTTTAAGAAAGCTCTCTATCCCTCAAAAAAGAAAGAAACTTCATGAGGAGGACGAGTTAAGGAAACGGGTGCTTGATTTGTATACTACAATTTGTTTATACTAATCCACTTGTTTGTTTATTCCAGTGATGTATTTTATTCATTTATATATTACAATTTGTTCATTTGTATGCTACAATTTGTTTATACTATTCTACTTGGTTATTCATTAGAAATCAATAATTTGTTCATTTGTATATTTCAATTTGTTCATACTATTCTACTTGTTTGTTCATTTAAGTGAGACATTTTATTCATTGTAAGAGTAGATTTGTTCATTCACACAATATATTTGTTCATCGTATTATGCTTGATTATTCACTGAAATAGTATATTTGTTCATTCGAAGTAAATGCATTATAAACTCACAATATATTTGATAAAGATTACGTTGATCATTAAAAAAATCACATTGACCGAATAACAATTACCACGCTTTGAACATACTGTGGGAACAAATACTTAAAAATTTATGAATAATTTAACATCGGCATATGAACAATTAAAGAAAAATGTTAACGTTATTGATGAACAAATTAAATCTTATCAAACTCTTTCAGATTGATCTCTAATATTGTTTACAACTTTCAAATAATTAAATAAACTTGAAACAATTCAACGTCAAGCAAAGTTAAACATCAAACTCGATCCAAGGTCAAAACCATTAATGTGTAGAGAGAGAGAAAATGTATCAATTGAAGAAATATCAATGGAGTTTCTTTTGCATGAGATAAAGTAAATTTAATAATATGACAACTAAAGCATGTACTCCTACAAACATATGATAATTCACCGCTAATTATTATGCTAATAACCTCAAAACTTAACCAATCTTCTAACAAACTTTCTGTTAACATAACAACTAATTATATCGATTACAGAGATAATATTTATATCAAAAAAATTATAGAGATAATATTCTCTACATTAACAAATTGGGTTTTAATTAATGGAATAATGCATACAAGTCCATGAACTTTCATCTCAAAAGTAATTGGTAATAATTGAAGTAAAACATCTACTTATAAGTATATTCAAAACCTCTTCCATCATCAATTCAGTACAACTATAATTTTATATTATTTACATACAATTACAGTACATAGTTAATTGCATTACGTTGTATTATATCGAACCAAATAATCTGATCGAGAGAATTCCGGTACACATATTCCACAACTTCCATATTTATCTCATAAAAATGATTGAAACTAGAAACTAGAAACTGTGCTTGCTTCAGTCTTTTGATTCTCTCTCAAGGGACAGAGAGGATTGGTTGAAAATTTGAAGACAGTGTTATGATGATCGATGAGTTCTACTTCCAATTTCGGTCAATAAATTCTGGAGCTAATTAAATATTGTGAAATAGAATAGCAAACTTCGCAACTTTTGATCAAGGGCAAAGTTAATCTATAACATAATTGAAAGTTAGATTAAAGTATTTAAACTTTGTAAATATTCACTTTTGTTAATGAATTAATTTTTTGTTTAAACTTGTCAAAATATTCAAATCTACCCTTCTACTCATTAATTAATGACTGTAACAGGTTTCTACCCTGTTACCCACAACAAAAAAGGAAAAATGTTTGAAACCTGCTATAACTGATAAGTTGTGAGCTTAAGTGCATATTTGAATGTTTTTAGAAGATTAATGACATGTTCGAACCAAAAATTAGTTCAATAACAAAATCGGATATTTTTAAAGATAATGGGCACTTTGATTTGAGAACTTGATAATTGAACATAGATGCGTGCTATAAATAACATATAATCCATCTATCAAAATGAAGGGGGAAAAAAAGAGAGCTTATAATCTGCAAGGATAATTAAACATAACATGTCAAATTAAGAATAAGACTAGCTAGCTATACCATTATGGAATTGGTACGAGTAAAAGCAGTTCTAGGTGTTCCAGATGCAAGCTTGTTACAAAAAATTAAAATTTGTCGACTAAATTGAGGAGTAAAAAGAGGGTCATCGACGAACAACCCAGTGAAACATTCATCTGGCATCGCTTGAATAGCGTCACAACAGTCCGGAGACAACCCTATTTGGGGGTTCAAGAGCATTTCATACAGTTGGCTGCCGCATGTGGCTGTCGACCTTATGTAGATATCCATGGCCCATAAACACTTGCGGTAGCGACCGCCGTTGGGGGAGTGGGGCTCTTGGCTACCTCTTCAGAGTAAATCATGGTCGTACAAAATAACAACATTATTAGTGCCAAACTTTTCATCTGCATCATTATATCACCATTAGTTCAATTTTGCACATTTGTTCCATTCCTTTTGGCCTTTTTTTTTGGGGGGGTTTATGTTATTTGTACCGGTATACCTTGTGCCGTTATTACTCGTGCATTTATGTTAGTTTGGAATATAAGATTTATTTAATGGTTATTAATTAACAAAAATTAAATAAAATACGTTATTTTGTGTGGTGTGACATCACTCATTTACATGTATGAATTACTGTCATTCAACAATTTACAAGTTAGCAATCCATTACTATTTAGCTACATATATTTTTAATAATTTAAATCATGCTGGCTCAACCTGAGCTTTGATATTTGATATCACTATTGAGAAAAGACGGTTCATTTTTCTGTCTAATAATTTAAGATGAATAATAATATAATTATAAAAATATAATAGATAGACACACACAAATTTTTACATGAAAATCCTCCAAAGTGAATGGAATAACTATGAGACGTTAATCCAAAAATATATTTTCACTATTTGAGTAGTAGGATTACAATAATGGGTGTGTTCGACAATAACTTTTAAGATAGTGGTTAGTGTTTTGAAGGAGTTAAAACACTATTTATTTAAAAATGTAAGTGTTTGGCAAAGTAGTGTTTGATATAGTGATTAGAGTTTTAAGTAGTATTTTCGAAAAGTTACTCAAAGTAAAGTTTTCAAAAACACTACCTAGTGTTTGTATATAATTTCCGAAATTCTCCTTCTTATTTTATGAAAATTTTTATCAATTATGTCCTTTTAAATCATTTTATACAAATCTGCTACCAAAACCGCCACTATTACCAAACACACTTATCTTAAATCACTAGTTGAATATCTAACCACTAACCACTAGGCAGTAACAACTAATCGCTAATAAAACAGGTAATAGCTACTAAAACAGGTTAACCACTACTAAAACAGCTAATTTTACCAAACACACCCAATATCTTCTCTAAATAAATACAAGGGTATATATTCAATAATTCACCCACTCGGGATGAAATACAAAATTAATGTCCCACAATTTTGATGGAACTTCCCCACCTATTTTCGGTGGTAACAGTCTTTATCTAATATTCTCTTGACTAGTTAGTATTCTCTAAATTTTGTTTTGTGTGTATTTTTTTTTCTCAAGCTCGTAAATCCCCAACAATTTTTTTTAATAATTAGTTGATAAAAATTCAAAGAAAGTAAACATATAACCATAGCAATAGTTGTAGTTATTTAGAAAAAAAAAAAAAAAACCAAACAACTGACAATACAAAAGGACAATAAAATAATTTTTATTACTAATCTGTAGCCCTTGTATGTTCTAACTAAACTTTTCTGACTTTGATTTTTTATTTTATTTTATTTACCGACGAGCAGCCCAACCCTTAACAATATTATATTTTCACGCTGAAAGCATAAAATATACCCATTAAGGATATATGGAGAGGTGTGTGGTTGCAGCAATTACTGAGGTAACCCAACAGATGGTATGGCATGAATGGGAGGGCTCCCATATCTCTGTATTAATTAGAGTCCCCAAAACAGAAAAAGTTGCACTTGGATGGAGATTCATTTTTAGATAAGTAATGTTTTATATCCTTCAAAACACTAATCACTACCTCAAACACTACTTGCCGAATACACTCATAGTGAGAAAAAGGAGGGCGATAATTAATGAGCAACAAGTCAAGTGTGGTGATTTTGGCAGGAGAAGCGTTTGTTTGGTACGTACGTGTAGTCTCCTCAGCACTTAAAACTTCAACTATGACGTACGTGAGTTTATCCCACCTGCCTTGTTTGCCTCCACCTCAACAATCTTGCCTAATTTTCTCCTCTTTAACCTAAATTCATTCATTTAATTTGGGGAACAAGTTTGGCACTGGACCTACCTACATATATATTGGTAATTGTTCCACAGCCATTCCTGCGACTTGTATTATTTGTATCTTTTCCTCTCCGCCGCCAATCGTTCTTTCAGAATAATCGATTATTTATTTGGTTTTAGTTCATTAGTGTGTAATTGAATAGTTATATGATTAGGGAGAGAGATTGAATGAGGTCAGATGAAGTACATAAAGGTGCTCCTCTTGCTAAGTTCCTTTTTTTAATAATCTTTTAAGCTATGTATCTCTCTTTTTATACTACCGGATTAAATTGATGTGTAATATATTATTTATTTTTATAAATTGATTTATTTTTATCATAATGTAGTTGGAAATGTTGGAAACAAATGAAAATATATAGCTATGAAGCTAAAACAAAACATATCTGAAGTAATTGATTTGTTTTTTTTTTCAATAAGTGAGATTCTAAAAGTGAATAAAAGAATACCCAATTGTTTTGGGCAAATTCATATCACACATACCACTCAAACGTTCATTCCAATAAAAGATACAAATATATAGACATAGTTATATTTTAAAGAGCATAGAAACACCCCTTTAACCATATCATTTATTTACGATCAAATTACACAGATATTTGTAATCATAAATTTTGAGTCTAATATTAAATAAGACAAGAAATATGGACAAATATAATTTGTATTAATTTTTAAATAATATGGGTACAATATTCTCTATGTATTTGTTGCAAAATGAACAAATAAATAAATCCTCCGATTCGATCTCCAATTCGTACTTCGGTGAGGGCTAATTGGCTTGAATCTCAATCAAGTTGATTAATGACTTACTTTGATAAAATAAATTTGATTTCTTCTTGAAAGAAGGCCTAAGAGGTTTAATCTCAATCAACAAGAATGTTTGATATCCGAAGTGTATATGACACGTACTTGAAGTACTTCTTGTCTACTATTAGAGATAATTTCTAAACTCGTGAATTTTCAAAATAATTTCTAAACTCGTGAGTTCTCAAAGTAGTCTTGGTGGATTTCTGAAACCCCCCACCCCCACCCCCACCAGAATGAGAGAATATTGTTCTATTTATAAAGAAATGATCCCCTGCCTCATATTAGAGGTTTTGACTTATTTCTTTCTTGGGCCTTTTGACTTAATAATCGATTTTGACTATTGACTAAGCAGGCCATTGAGCTATGACTTGGTAGCCGATTTGGATTGTGACGGACATTACTACTCTTCTGATTGGGTATCAGGGGCAGGTGCATATATAAACAACTCGTTTAGTAGTCGATTTGGGCCCACTATTTTAAATAAATTAAATTAATTAAATGTTCTCACCCAAAATAATTAATTTAAATTTATTTTTCTGACGTGACACATATTAAATTTTTGTGTCTACAAATTAAACTCTCGAAAGTTAGCCAAATTAGCGACTTTGGAGTGTCTAATACGGTTGGGTCTCGAACCTATATATTTTTTTTATGCAGACCAATCCATATAATAAATATGTTTATGACTTAATTTGTTGTGCTACCCAGATCAATTTTTGTATCTGCAAGAATTGCCCGAACAATGTTTTTTTTTTTTTTTTTTGACCTCACCTTTAATGAGCCAAGTTTTAAAAAAGTTTTGGTGAGGTGAGTACAAAATTCATAGACTTGGTATGTTGGATATCAAGGTTTCTAATGTAAAGAATCACAATTACCTTGCCTTAGGAGAATAAGATTTGATTTGCAAGAAGTTTAGGAAATTAATATGAAAATATCCATAGTTTCCCATTTTAGGGAACCCTACTGTATGTTTATATGCAACACTCTTGCTCCTCCTTTGCTCCCAGCGACAGCCTCCTTTGGTTCTGCCTCAACTTCAGCCGAAACTAGCTTAACGACCTTCTCATCAGGGAGTGGATCCTCTGTCTTTGTCACGACTGCTGGAGTATCAGCCTCGGCCTCTGCCTCTGCCTCAGCCGCCACTGTCTCGGTGGTTGGCTCTTCTGTTTTGGTCACCTCTGTTGCGTTTGGTGCAATCTCAGCACTGGCCATTGTGAGATGAAAGATAGGAGACAGACAAGTGAGAAGGAAGCTGGGAATAAGAAAGCTAGGAATGGGGCTTATCCAATTCTTTAAGATTGGTGAAGAAGGCCTCTAAAAAGGACAAAGTGTGCCGCAAAGAAGCAAGATCAACAAGTTGTTTGCAATTTCTTTGCAATCATTGTTGAAGACCAACACCTCAAAGCACTAGTTAGATATCATGTGGCGTCATTTGGTTTGACTGCTTCTCTGAATTGAGAATTCGTTTTTCTTTATGCGATTCCTCTTTTTGTTTGTTTAGAATTTTTTTTTTTTGTATGTGCGGGTTTTTGTTTCTTCAATTGATCAACAAATCCTTCAAATGTTCAACAAGCATACATCGATGAATTACCCCATGAACATCTGACTTGATTATTGGTTAACCTTTGAATGTCTCACCCTTTTGGGTATATCAACGGGTAAAATCTCTGTTACATTATCGAAACTTTGAAGAGTCGATCTTTGGTTAACCTTTTCATGTTTTATTCCTTTTAGGATACATGAACGAGTTAAAACTCTTTTACGGAACCCAAATTTTGAAGACTTGATCTTTGGTTAACTCCTTGCATATCTTACCCCTTTTAGGGCACATGAATTTACGCGATCTAAATTAGAAAATTTAATATTTGGTTAACCTCTTGCATGTCTCATCCATTTTAAGTACATGAATGAGTTAAATGTCCTTTATGTGATCCAAGTTTGAAGACTTGACCTTTGGTTAACCCCTTGCATGTGTTTACCCCTTTTAGGTACATGAACGGGTTAAACCTCCTTTACACGATCCAAATTTGAAGACTTGACCTTTGGTTAACCCCTTACATGTTTTACCCTTTTTAAAGTACATGAACGGGTTAAACATTCTTTTGCGCCTATTCAAATTTGAAGAGTTGACTTTTAGTTAACCCCTTGCATGTCTCACCCCTTTTAAGATACATGAACGGGTTAAACCCCTCTTTATGTCATCCAAATTCAAATAGTTGATTTTTGGTTAACCCTTTGCATGTTTTACCTATTTTATGGTACATAAACGTGTTAAATCTCCTTTACGTTATCCAAAATTTGAAGAATTGATCTCTGGCTTCTAGATGTTCATACAAATTGAGAATTTGAAAATAATGACTTGAGAACTTATGAGTTGATGACTTGAAAGTGTTGAAAAAGAAATATTAATGTCTTGAATTTTAAGGACTTTAGAGTCTTGAACTCTTATAACTTGGGAATGTTGCATTTTGATGACTTAGGAGTCTTCGAAGTATGGAATTAGGTGCGACTTGAGAGTATTGAATTTAATGTTTTGAGAGTCTTGAATTCAGGTGACTTGAGGGTCTTGGATTTTGTTGACTTAGAAGTCTTTTAATTTGACTTGAGAATTTTCAGTTTGCATAAATTGAGTGTCTTGAAGTTAAAGGATCATAGGGTTTTGCACTTTAATAACTTAGGAGTCTTTTAATTTGAGAATTTTTAATTTGCAAGACTTGAGAGTCTTGAATTTAAGCAACTTGAAAGTCTCGCATATTGATGACTTGAGAGTCTTTTAATTTTACTTAAGAATTTTCAATTAGCACGACTTGAAAGTTTTGAATTTAAGTGACTTGAGAGTCTTACACTTTGACGACTTGGGAGACTTTTACTTTATCTTCGAAGTGTTGAATTAATGCGACTTGAGAGTATTGAATTTAGCAACTTGAGAGTTTTGAATTTAGGTGACTTGAGGGTCCTGGACTTTGTTGACTTAGGAGTCTTTTAATTTGACTTCCGAATTTTCAATTTGCATGACTTGAGAGTCTTGAATTTAAGTAACTTTAGAGTTTTACACTTTGTTCATTTGGGAGGCTTGAACTTTACTGACCATTTTTTTATAAAAAAACTTAACTATTGCTCAATCAGATTAATAGTTGTCTTCTTCACTTAATACAATCTTTCTTTCCTTAGTAAGTTGTACGATAAGTTCTCTGAAGGCTCTACACCTCTCAATTGGATGATTGATAATTCTATGGTACTTGTAGTATTTAGGATGAGTATTTCTTCCGGTCTCTTCAGGACGCTTCGATTTTAAAAGTTCTATCAATCCCCTTTGAAGAAGATTATAAAACATATTTGACACATCACGGTGAGAAAATGGATATTCTTTTTCATAAGTATCCCTACACATGGAGTTGTTTTTAGAAAGCTCCTTAACAAAGTTCTTGGATCACTTCCATCTTTCCTTCTGCCGTGATTCGCAATGGTCACTTCCATTTCATATGCTCGCATTGCTAACTCTTGAAATGTTTTGGGCTTGTTGACTTGCAAAGCATAGAGTATGTCCCAATCTATCCCTTAGGCATACATGTTAATAGCGGAAGATTCCGAGATGTGATCTTTGCATTGTACAAAGAGTGCACGCCAAGGATTGACATAATCAATGGCTGGCTCACTACTCCATTATGTAGTTTTGGCCAACTCAACAATGCTAATAATGCGGCGTGTGCTGTAGAAGCGGTTCAAGAATTCACTTTCCATTTGCCAACCATTGATGGATTCGGAAGTAAGGTTTGTGTTCCAGTCAAATGCAATACCTTTGAGAGACCATACAAATTGCTTCACCAAGAGGTTGCCACTTGTGTCGGCATTGCTACAAGTCTCGATGAAATGCGTTATGTTCCGCTTTGGGTTCCCTTTGTCATCGAATTGGTGAAATGTAGAAGGTTGGTACCCACAAGGCATACGAAGGGCATCAATCCTTTTTGTGTAAGGTTTCTTTGTAACAGTGAATTGTATGTGAACCTCCTCCGAGTTGAACCTTAAGCGCATCGGCTATCAAATTTTGGATTTTCCCAATGGACATTGATCCCACTGCCAAGTTTTTCTTGGTTTTGAGATCGTCATCGATGTCTTCACCATTTGGACTCCTTATCAGACTTTTCATTATCATAGCCTTCATTGGAAGCTTTTGAGGGTTGTTTTCCCAACTTTCTTGTTAGCTTAGCAATTTGTTCACCTTGGTGCTTAATTTTTCATCATTTTCTTCACTTTCCTTAGCAAGTTTTTGTAGCATGACCTTCAAATTAGCAATCTCTTCTTCCAAATTGAAAACTTCTATCACCATGATAGGCATAACAAAATTGTTTAAAGACCCGATTTCGGTTGGGAGAAGAGTGAATCCTTCAAGTACATGGATCGAGCAAAATTCTTTGAAGATTGAGGTAGAGTAGTCTTTGGAGTCATGTCTTCTTCTTCAATAGGATGTCTAGTGTTTTTTGGAGAAAGAGATGAGAGTAGCGCTGACAAAAATTCAAGTTCGGGTCGAAATCGGGTTGGTCCTCGGACGAAGTGTTTTGTCCGATACTCGGTTTTTTCGGGTCGGACAATTCAAACAAGCGTAAATTCGGATTAAAATCGGCTTCGGATAGTAGAAATATAAAAATTTTATTTCCGAATTTAAAATCCGGACAAAAAAATCATACACGGACCCGATTTTTTCGGGTCGGGCAAATTCGGATAATAGGGTCGGACGAAATTTTGCCAACACTAGATGAGAGGTAAAGATGTCCCATTGGACGTGGCAAAATTGTAATCACAAATTTCGAGTCCGATTTTAAATAAGACAAGAAATATGGACAATATAATTTGTATTAATTTTGAAATAATATGGGTACACTCTCTATGTATTTGTTACAAAATGAACAAATAAATAAATCATCCGATTTGATCTCCAATTCGTACTTGAGTGAGGGCTAGTTGTGCTTAAATCTCGATCAAGTTAATTGATTTGACTTTATTTGATAAACTAGATTTGATTTCTTCTTGAGAAGGGGCCTAAGAGGCTTAATCTCAATCAAGAAGAATGCTTGATCTATGAAGTGTAGATGACACGTACTTGAAGTGCTTATTGTCTACTATTAGAGATAATGTCCGAACTCGTAAGTCTTCAAAGTACTCTTGGTTTGAATGGATTTCTGACCCTCCAAAATGAGAGAATATTGCCCTATTTATAGAGAAATGATCCCCTGCCTCGTATTAGAGATTATGACTTATTTCCTTCTTAGGCCGTTGATTTGGGACTTTTTTGACTTAGTAGTCGATGTTGACTATTGACTTAGCGACCAATTGAGCTATAACTTGGTAGCTGATTTAGGCTGTGACTTGGTAGTCGATTTGGGCCCATTATTTTAAATAAATTAAATTAATTAAATGGACTCACCTAAAATAATTAATTTAAATTTATGTCATTGATGTGGCACATATTATTACATATTTGTGCCTACAATCGTCATACTTTATATGCGGCAAGGCATAATCACCCGACCACACCTTTAAAGCTATGATCTTGTTGGCTGCTTGAGAGTAATGTATTCCATCCCAACTCACAACATGAAACGGATCAAGACAAACATTCGAGACTTGTCCTTGATTGCCACGGCAAGATACTAATGGATTCTCAAACCCTGCAAAAACAACCGATAACTTTGTAACATGAAAGCCTTACATATATAAATATTTATATAATGACAATAATTGGGAACTACCAATCTCTCACCATATTTTGATGCATTGGCAACCAAGTCATACTTGATTGTGTACATGTCTACGTAAACTATTGTTGCCTTTTTCATTTCCGATCTCAACTTGGAAGTTAACGAGTTTAGGTCTTGATTAAATGTTGCAAATTCATTGCAATCAGCTGAGCACCCTACTTGATCAAGCCGCAAGGAATGATCAGCTTCTTTTCCGGTTTTAAGAATTTGGGATGAACAACCCAAGGGTCCAGTGTGTTGTATATAAGAAATTTTCGTCCACCACATTTGTAAAGAATCTATAGTATGAAAAAAAATGAAATCAACAAGGCTTCTTAAATCATAATCCAAAATAAGTCTCAAATACGCTTCAATGATTAATGACTTAATTTACAAATGGTGAAAAACCTAATAAGAAAAGATGTAGAAGAGGAGTAGAGGAAAATGTTCTTGTTAAAATGCATATCAAAATTCTCCTGTGATTATCAAATTTTCTTCTCCTAGACCATCCCTATTGAAGCTAAATTAGTCTCCCTGAGAACATAAATATAAATAAAAAGAATGTGAAAAATCCAATAACATATTGTTTAGCAGCACCTATCCATGAACATTAGTGTGTAACATTGACACGATAAAAATACAGCTTTCTAATTGAGACGACAAGCAACTTAACTTACACCATGCCGTGATAACTCTAATAGGGAATCACATTATACAACAAATTAAGCATAGTATACCTGCAATCTATGGAACTAGCATATCAAAATCTCAATAATTGTCCTTAATGAGAACTTTGGACAACAGAAATTGATGTGCATCTAATTGAGTTTATAATGATTAAAGAATGAAGGACACATTATACGTATGGGAGAAATAAACACCTCAAAATGCCCTTAGGGTATGGGATAGGAGAAGTTTCTCACCTGACTCAATGTGCTAATGAATTAGTTTTCAAGCATGTTTCTTCTTGAATTACATTATTCTAAATCAAAAATATTTGTCAATCACCAAAAAAATGTTCACCTTGTGAAGAATACTCATAGAATAAATATTTATCATCTAGCTAGGTTCTCAGCGTACCTTAGTTGCATTCTCAATACTTTCAAAGGTCTGTCGAAATCGTCTTGTTGATAACTTCTTCGTGGCTTAATGAAAGGGAGTAAGTGAGATCGTTTTGCCCAATATCGGTGGAGAAAATGACATTGTGAAAGTCATCTTGAGTGAACTTGGGTCTGTTAGGATCCAGAGTCACAACTCAAATAGCAAACTAAAGGCAAAGAGAAAGAGAGAAAAATGAGACACACGTTTTTAACGTGGAAAAAATCAAAATCGGGAAAAATCACGAACAATCCATTAGATGATTTAGATTACAAGGAAGCTTTTGTGTTTTGTGTGGGATACATTAATGGAGTTCTTAGGCCTCAATATATAGCCTAAGAACTCATAAATCTGCATCAATACACATTAAATTGGGCTCGGAAACGCGTAACCGATGAAGAAAACAAGCAACCGGGATGAGCAAAGTATCGCACGGTCGTGCCGGGTGGCACGGTCACCTTGTAGTTTTGTTTTCTTACAGTTTGCTGAATTCACTACTTGCTAGTGCCATAACTGTCATGCTCGTGCCATCTCCATCTTTTGTCCGTGCCACCTTCTTCCAAGCTTATCAAGCCTTGATTATCATAAACCATGATTATTAGGCTCCACTCTCAACAATCTCCCTCTCGGAGACTAATCAATCACTGCCTCTTTGAACACATCTAGTAGATTAATCAAGCTCCTTTGCTTTAACAAGAAAGGCCAATTGAGGTTTTGCAAAACCTCAATTTCTCGGCATCCACTCCTTTGGTTAGCATATCTGTCGACTTTTTGCCACCCATGATCTTTTTAAGTTGCAAGTCTCAACTCTCCACCAAGCTTCAAATGAAGTGAAACTTACGCCGGATGTGTTTGGTCCTTGAATGCAAGACGGGACTCTTGCTCAATTGAATTGCACTTTGGCTATCACCGTATAGCACACCATCCCTTTGCCTTTGGCCCAAAACTTCGAAGGAGTCTTGCAACCACACCATCTCCTTTCCAGCTTCCGACATGGCCCCATACTCGGACTCGGTTGTGGACAAAATGATGCATTTATGGAGCCTTGACATCCAACTCACGGCTGTGCCTCCAAATGTGAAGATATAGCCCGTAGTGCTCTTGCTTGTGTCAAAATTGCCGCTCAAATTAGCATCTACGAGCCTTCAAGTTTAAGGTCACTTTCTTGGAACACTAATGATGTGTTAGATATTCCCTTCAAGTATCTTAGAAGCCATGAAGTGGCTTCCTAATGTACTTCTTCGGGATTTGAAATTGACATGAACCTTGCCACCGCTCCCACTTGTGAAAGCTATGTCCGGTCTTGTGCAAACCATTGCTTACATGAGGCTCCCAATGGCGAAAGCATAGGGAACCTTGGACATATGCTCCTTCTCCTCACTTATCTTGGGACATTACTCTTTGGTTAGCTTGATATGATTTGTAAGCGGGGTGTTTCTTGGTTTAGCATCACCAATGTTGAACCGCTCCAAGACTTTCGAGCATATACTCTTCTTAAGACAGACTTCAAGATTCCTTTGGACCTATCTCTTATTATTCTCATCCTGAGAATTTTCTTTGCTTGAGCCCAAGTCTTTTATCTCAAACTCCTTTGACACTCCTTCAACTTGTTGATTTCATCCATGCTAGAACCTGCAATCAACATATCATCCACGTAGAGTAGTAAAATGACATAAGAATCGGTGAAGTTTTTGAAATAACAACACCGATCCTTATCACTCCTTAGGAAATCGTTGTTGCACATAAATGTGTCAAAAATTTGAGATACCACTACCTCAGTGCTTGCTTCAAATCATATAGGCTCTTTGTGAGCCTACAAACCAAGTATTCCTTCCCGGAACCTCATATCCCTCCGATTGTTGCATGTAGAGATCTTCCTCCAAATCCCCATGTAAAAATGTCGTTTTCACATCCATTTGTTCCAAGTGAAGATCATCGGCTGCAACCAAGCTTAAAATGATTCTAATGGTGGTAAGTTTCACAACAGGAGAAAAATTTCAGTATAGTCAACCCCCTCTTTTGTGAAAATCCCTTAACCACCAATCGAGCCTTGTACCTAGTATGACCGCTAGGCTCATTCTTAATCCTATACACCCATTTGTTTAATAGAGCTTTCTTACCAACCGGTAATTCAGTCAACTCCCAAGTTTGATTCTTGTCCAATGATGCCATTTCTTCATCCATGGCTTACTCCCACTTGGACCAATCACTTATTTGCATTACCTCGGTGTAGGATTCTGGCTCACCAAGCATCCGTCAACAAAAGATAATGTAAAAAGGAGAGTATCTTTGAGTCGGTATATCTCTAGTTGACCGAGCTGACCTTCTCAAGGTAGGAGGAGCTTGGGGCTTAACTTTATGAGGAGTTTCCGGTTCAAGAATTGGTTCCTCAACCAGTACATCGACTTGTGGAGCTTTAACCTAAGTTTGTTTCCCTTCTAAGGAGACTTCAACAACTTCCTTGCTGCTCACATCGCTCCCACTACCTCTTTGTCAACCGAACTCTCATTTAACCTCGTCTTTGTACAAAATAGACTCATCAAAAACAATATCAACATGTCTAAACACCTTTTCCCCATCCCAAACTCTACACCCAAACAAGTTATCACCATAACCCAGAAAATAACATTTCTTGGACTTAGTATCGAGCTTGTCCCTTTTGTTAGGTTCAACCATAACATATGCAACAAGTGAAAACACGAAGATGGGATAAATTGATATCCTTACTACTCTAAACCTCTTTCGGAATTTTGTTACCCAACGGTATGGATAGTCCCCTATTGATCAAATAAGCGGTTGTGTTGACTGCATATGCCCATAGAGATTTGGGCAGCTCGGCATGAATACACATGCTTCTTACTCTCTTATTGAGGGTACGGTTTATCCTCTCGGCTACACCATTTTGCCTTGCCTTTCCTGGAATCGTTCTTGTCAACCGAATTCCCTCTTAAGCACAATAATCCTTGAACTCATCCTTCTCATACTCACCACTATTGTCGGATCTTAAGCATTTGATCTTCAACCCTATTTGGTTTTCAATTTCTGCTTTCCATCTCAAGAAAGTGTCAAAAACATTAGATTTATTTTTCAGAAAATAGATCCATACTTTCCTACTGTAATTGTCGATAAAGGTGACATAGTAGTAAGCACCACCAATGGATTGAATAGGAGAAGGACCCCACACATCGGTGTGAACTAGTTGTAGTTTGTCCGCCTTTGGTTCCCTACCAACTTTGGAGAAACTAACTCTCTTTTGTTTCCCGAGAACACAACTCTCACAAAGTCCCAAATTAACATCAACCAACCCCGACAAAACACCCCTATCAGCCATAATTTTCATTCCTTTTTCACTCAAGTGACCAAGTCTATTGTGCTATAAAGCTGAACCTTGTTGTCAACATTAGCAAGCAAATTTGTATAACCAAAAGTAGAGTACAAGGTCCCGGATTTCACCCCTTTGGCAATTACCAATGCCCCTTTGACAATTTTCCAACGCCCATTCCCAAAATGAGTGAAATAACCTATTTCATCTAATTGACTCACGAAATTAAATTCTTGGCCAATCTCGGTATATACCAAACGTCCTGTAATTTCCAATAACCCCATTAGAGAGTTTGATGTTCACATCACCTCTCCCCAAAATTTCTAAACACTTATCGTCGGCATGAAGCACATTAACAAAGTGTCCATTCTCAAAGTTATGGAAAAGTTCTCTACATGATGAAGAGTAAAATGAGGCACCCGAGTCTACAATCCAAGAGTCAATTGGACTATTTACACTCAAAATGAGAGCATCACCAATATCCTCAGCAGAATTAACGTAATCCCGATCATCATGATTATTGCCCCTCCCCTTATTCTTAGGTTTAGGACAATTCTTCTTGTAGCGACCATTTTCACCACATCCCTAACACACGGTCTCCTTCGGGTTTTGAGATTTACCCCTAGCCTTTGATTTTGACCGACCCCTAGACTTGTTTTGTTTCTTTTGTTTCCCTCTACCTCTAACATGCAATGTATTTCCATATTCACCCGAGTCCTTTTGCGAATACTTTCACTTAAAATAACATCACGAATTTCATCAAATTTCAAAGCATTTGAACCTCTAGCACTACTCAATAGTGTCCCAAGATTCAGGTAGAGAAGACAATAAAATCAAAACTTTCACTTCATCCTCAAAGTTGATATTAACCGAAGCAAGCATAGAAAATGCACATATTAATGTCATTTGTGTGGTCGGCTACACTAGTGGAATCATGCATTTTGAGATCAAACAAACGGCGCATAAGGTATACCTTATTCATTGCTGATGGTTTCTCATACATGTTGGACAACGCTTCCAACAAAGTATTTGTCGTCTTTTTCTTTATGATGTTGAAAGCAACGTTTTTGCCAACATCAACCGGATGGTCCCGAGTGCTTGACGATCAGCCCATCCCAATCCTTTTGTTCCATCTTAGCTGCCTTCACTCCAAGAGGTTGATAAAGCTCCTTTTGGTACAGCAAATTTTCAATTTGCATTTTCCAAAATACAAAGTCTTTTCCATCAAACCTCTCGATCTTCACGTTTCCACCCTCCATTTCATTGTGACTACTAATCTTGCTCTGATACTAGTTCTTAGGATCAAGAGTCACAACTCAAATAGCAAACTAAAGGCAAAGAGAAAGAGAGAAAAATGAGACAAGTTTTTAACGTGGAAAAATCCAAAATCGGGAAAAATTCACGAACAATCCACTAGATGATTTAGATTGCAAGGAAGCTTTTGTGTTTTGTATGGGATACATCCATGGAGGTTCTTAGGCCTTCATATATAGCCTAAGAACTCATAAATCCGCATCAATACACATTAAACCGGGCTTGGAAATGCATAACCGATGAAGAAAACGAGTAGCCGCACCGAGCAGGGTATGGCACGGTCGTGCTCGGTGGCACGGTCATGACCGTGCCACTTTGCAGTTTTGTTTTCCTGCAGTTTGCTGAATTCGCTGCTTGCTAGTGCCATAACTGCCATGCTCGTGCCAGCTCCATCTTCGGTCCGTGCCATCTTCTTCCAAGCTTATCAAGCCTTGATTATCATAACCATGATTATTAGCTCCACTCTCAACAGCGTCCTTCGTCCATGAAACATATTCATATGGTTAGTATCCGAATGTATTGTATAGTTTATTAGAAACATGCAATGAGCCCATAAGAATTGCATAAATAATATAGCAGACCTTGTGATTTGAATTCCAGGAGCTGATATTGGATGTAAGTAAATTGGTTTGCTTGCGTAATCAGGGGAAAACTGATATTTATCATGGATTGAGTACTAATATTTATCATGGATTGAGCAGTCACGCCACCGATAGCAAAATTAGCACCAGAGGTGAAATTTGAGTCAAGGCATTCCAAGTATGGCATCAAAAATTTTATCCCCAAGTTTTCACCTGTAAAGTGAGTCGTACGTTAATCCCACCCCAATACTCATAAGATAGTGTTTTATTTGTCATAAACACTGAAACACATTATATTGTTTATTAGGAATGTTACTAGATAAAGGTGCTTACAAAGGAAATCGAGAAACATGCATCCATCGGAGGCACGAAAACTGGGCTTATAGCCTGGAATCTCTAGAAGAAGACTTCTGAAAGCAGCACAACCGCCTCCGGTGTCTGAGTTGCTATCTCCGAAATTGAACAAGAGACATTTTTGAGCTGGCTGAGGAGAATTGGTGGCAGAGGAGGTTATAGATATAAGGAGAAGGTTGATCAGCAATTGCAAAAAGTATTGTGGTATTGATAATGCTATGGCAGAGAGAGAGAGAGAGAGAGAGAGATTATTGGTATAAGAAGGGGATTCAAAAGGGTGAATTGAATGGGAGAATTGAGGACGGTTTTATAAAGACAAAGGAGGTCAAGGCATGGTGGATATGGAATGTTAACAATCCATGTGAGTTAAATAAATCAAGTTTAACTAATGATTGTTAGAACAAGGCTCAAGCCTTTCTGTTTGGTATGGGTGGCTTTCAACTATCATGCAGTGTTTCTTGTTTAATTCGAATTTCATTCTCTCATTTGTCTTTTTTTTTTGGGTTATGAATAGTGGCACAAAAAGTAAATCTGCACTAACAAAATATACACCAATATTATAATAACACAGATTAATTTTAATCTTTATTCTTAAAATCTACCTATTTTCACGGTGATATCAATTTTACAAATATATTTAGAAAATTTGAAATTTATAATAACAAACAATATCATTCTACATTATATTCAAAGTAATTTACACCATCTAATCAATACATATAAAATTTATTGATTTCTACTAGGATTCAATTTTCTTTCTCAAATCTACGATTTTACAGGACCAGTTACTGTTTAAGTGTAAATGATATGCACAGAATACAATCAAGGTGATTTTAGCAAATATAGAGACTAGAACTAAGTTGGAACTTGGATGGTCACTTTTAAGATCACGTTACACATGTAGATGCTAAAGGAGCCGAAAGAGCTGTAACTTGATTGACATGCGTCCGGTTTTCCAATCCCTTTGTCTGAGTTTGAATCCGTCCGGAGATTTTATTTGCCATTCAATTGGCAAATGAAAAGGAGAAAGCCTTGGAGCCTTTAGGCCTGAACTTTACTTTACCCTCTCCCCTTAGCCAGTTGGTCCACTGAAACAACGTTGAGACAGGGAGCCAATAGGTGGCCCGAGCTTACCCGAAAAAAACTGTAAATGCGAAAGGAGGACCATTTAGGAATAAGTTCATTAATAAGGAATTCCGAAAAAAAACTCAATCTCTATTGGCAAGATCCTTTTACCGTTCTCGATCTATAAAAATAATTTAGGCTTACCTTTTCTAAGTTACAATTTATATAGATAAATTAAGAGAGTGTTTATTTGAGATAAATGTTAGTTCTTATATTGAACACTTTGAAGTAGAGGTGTCTCTACTCTCAGCCCACTAATACAACGCTTGATGATGTTATGCGTACTTCATTGTGCAGAAACACTAAATATATAATTTACACATAGTAAATATTGTGTTATGCACATCAAATATAGCAAAAATTACACGGAGGTACCTTAATTTCTTAGGCATATAGTTTCGAACTCAATGTTCTCAAAAACTATTTTAAGGTACATTAATTTAAAGGCCTAATGTTCATCAACCCAATATTTGACTAAGGACACCGTCTCCGGATCACTGTTCATCGGCGACTTTGGCCTTCTGTATTTAGGTGATGCCATAAAACTCAAGATATTTAGGAAATTTTATCCTTAATTCCCCACTAATTATCTAACATCCTTATACAATTCATTGTTGTATACTCATACAACAGACATCATAAACTCTTATCGTTTTATCTTTATAATCAACAATTAGAGTCCTACCGTCCTTACTGTGTTATACATAAAGAATAATTTTTCATCAAAATAACATTTAAAAAAGCAAACCCCAAAAAAAAAATAACAATCAAATCTGTCTATATTGTGGTTTTTAGGGTTGTTAGTTTATTTATCTTTTTTAATAATATCCCATTAGAATTTACGCCAAAAATGATGCGTGACTACATAATACTAATACTAATACCCTCTAAATGTGAATATTCATCACCATTTTTGGGCCAACTTAAAGTGCATTTTAGTTTATTTTTATTTTCTATACACTCATTCACCATAAAAAAAATTTCAAAAATATTGGTTTAACAAAATTTGCCAAAAAATTGTTAAAAGTGGTACATTTCACCAAATTATGTGACATTATTGTCCAACAAAAATAATATCAATTTACAAAAGATAAAATCTCAAAAGGTTACTCCATTTCAAAATACATGTCACTTTAACTCATTTTTTTCATTTCACAAACAAAACTTAAAGCTACGATATATAGTGTTCCATTTTAGCACACAAATTAAAAAGAAAGCATTCATAGTTATAGAGCTATAAGTTCATACCAAAATGGGGAAGTATTGTTGGGATTATGGAGCCTAATAGATGTTTTGGGCTCGGTAAAATTACGTTACGGGACAAAAACGACGAACACGAGCGTGGGACCTCGAGCACAGGACGTTTCGGGCGAAAAGACGAAGGACCACCTAGGCAGCAGCCAACACGAGCTGGCCGTGTTGGATGGCACGGCCCGTGCTGGCTGCCGAGTGTCTCGGTGCTTAATTCTGGTCGTTTTTTCGGTTTCTAGTGGGTTAATGTGTGGTTTATTGCTAGTAAATGCTTGTAAATGATGTAAGGTCATTTATGGCTATAAAATAAGTGTAATCCTCCATTGTTGAGAAGTATAGAGTAACAAGAGAGAAAGGTGTAAGCTAGTGAGAGTTTGAGTGAAAATCCTTATAAAGCTATTCGGTATTCTAGTGCATCGTTCGTGGTTTTTTTTCGCTTTTGGGTTTTTCCACATTAAAAATCTTGTGCCCCAAATTCTTGTTTATTTTCTTTGACCAAGTTACATTGTTTGTGAGCTCCGATCCTAACAATTGGTATCAAACTCATGTTAGGTTGAGAGTTCATAAAAATGGAGAGCAAGAAAGTAAAAATTGAGAGGTTTGATGGAAAAGAATTTGCGTTCTAGAAAATGCAAATGGAGGATTTGCTGTACCGGAAGGAGATATATCGACCCTTCAAAGTGAAGCCCGCGGACATTACAAAAAATGATTGGAAGTTGCTTGATCAGCAAGCTCTTGGGACGGTGAGATTGAAGTTGTCGCAGAACGTGACGTTCAACGTGATGGAGCAAACAACGACAAAGGGACTGTTGGAAGCACTCGTCAAACCTCTACGAGAAACCTTCGGCGATGAATAAGGTATATCTCATGCGTTGATTGATTGACTTAAAAATGGGATAGCACTAGTGTAGTGGATCATATTAATGAGTTTAATATGATCATACCTAATCTTGCTTCGGTGAAAATAAACTTTGAGGATGAAGTTAAAACCCTAATTTTGTTGTCTTCATTACCCGATTCATGGGATACCATAGTGTCTCGCAGTTAGTAGTGCTAGGGATTCAAATGCATTAAAGTCCGATGAAGTCCGAGATGTGATCTTGAGTGAAAGCATTCGCAAGAAAGATACTCTAGAGTCATCGGGGAATGCATTTCATGTAAAGAATAGGGAGAAGCATGTGAAAATGGTTGGGGAAAATCCAAAGCAAGGGGTCGGTCCCAAAACCCGGGGGAGGTTGTGTGTTAGGGCTATGGGGATAAGGGACAATTTAAGAAAAATTGTCCTAAAAGGTTTGATGACCGAAGTTCTATAAATTCCATGGAAGATTTAGGTAATGTACTTATGGTTAGTGCGAAAAATCCTATTGAGTCTTGGGTGGTTGATTCCGGGCGTTGTTTCATTCTAGGTCTAGTGGAAACTTGTTTCACAATTTTGCCGCGGGAAAATTTGGAAAAGTTTTTGTAACAAATTGGAAAGTTTGGACATACTAAGCAAGGGGGATGTGAGGATCAACACCTCAAGTGGGGGTTTTGGACATTGCAAGGTGCTAGATATATCCCGGGGTTGGCTAAGAACTTGTTTTCGGTAAGTCAATTGTATGAGTCGGGGTATCTAATGAAATTTGGCAATGGTGGCTGTAAAATTATAAAAGGGACATTGGTTGTGGTTAAGAGTATAAAATCTGGCTCTTTATACTATACCGGGGTCGTAGTGACTTAGCTTTGAATGGTGGGGTTAACAATTGCGAGTGGGAGTTTTCGGGATGAAGGAATTGGTGTGGGTTCAGCTATAGTAGGAGCTTGTGATGATGACAGGGTGTTTGTTAGGTTTACAAACTGGTCATCGGGTGCTCCACAAGGTGAATTGCAAGAACCGGGGCTAATGAAGAAATCGGCGTGGTCAACGGAAGATAAAGCTCATAGGTATAAACTTTTTCTTCATTGTGTTTTATTGACTAACGCCGATGAGCCAGTTTTGCATGGGGAAAGTGTGTAAGAGATTAATCATTCCGAGTGGGAGTTCATGTCGGATGATGGTAATAGGCTTGATGGATTGGACAATGGGAATCCAAGTAAAGGAGTTAGTTCAAGGTAAAATTACTGAAATGGTGGGATGGTGCAAGGCCTCGGTGGGTCTCTCTCAATGAAGGGGCCCCGAACGAAAAAGCGATCTTTAAGAAAGAAAAGACTTTTCATCTTCATTTTGTTCGTAGTTGCTTCATTGGGCTAGATGGATGCAACAAAGGAGGTGAGTCATTAGTATCCAGGTGCGAGATTGTTGGGATTATGAAGTTTAATGGATGCTTCCGGCTCGGTAAAATCGTGTCACGGGACAAGAAATAACGAACGAGGGCATGGGACATCGAGCACTCGGGCGTTTCGGGCGAAAAGACAAAGGACCACCTGGCAGCAACCAACACGGGTTGGTCGTGTTGGCTAGCACGACCCGTGCTGGCTGCCCAGTGTCGATGCTTAATTCTGACCGTTTTTCTTCTGTTTCTTGTGGGTTAATGCGTGGTTTATTGCTAGTAAATGCTTGTAAATGCTGTAAGGTCCTGTTACGACTATAAAATGAGTGTCTCCTCCATTGTTGAGAAGTATAGAATAGCAAGAGAGAAAGGTGTAAGCTAGTGAGAGCTTGAGTGAAAATCCTTATAAAGCTATTTAGTATTCTAGTGTATCATTCGTGGTTTTTCCCGATTTTGGGTTTTTCCACGTTAAAAATCTTATGTCCCAAATTCTTGTTTATTTTTTTTGTCCAAGTTCCATTGTTTGTGAGCTCCGATCCTAACATGTATTCGACCACTCTATTCATTTGTATCCAACTTATTCTAATAAATTTGGTTTCTATCCGAGCAGACCACCAAATCGTCCAAATAAGCAATGGGCTGAAATCTGGAGAGCTGATATTACATTGCGAATCCGATCGCAACGATTTGGGACAACATACCCTTAAACCAGGAGAAAGCTTCAGCTGGGGTTTTGTTTCGACAATGTGTATATGTGCGTGGTAAATTCCTGCCATTTCTATTGGGGTGATGAAAACATACATCTTTCATACTTTGGAGGTGGGTCGAAGCATTTGCTTGCTCTCAGGCGAATAGAGTGTTACACGAGATGGATTTTATTTTCGTTGTCCTGGAAAAAAGGGGGTGTTTCACTTATGATAGGCTCGGTATTCTTCTCAGGCCACAGCTGGTTTCTCCCTCTGTTCCGTACAATAAATACTTGCAGTTTTTTAGTATCCAAAGTTTGACAAGTTTTTTTGGATGTATTAGATAGTCATGCGGTAAAGGATATGATGAGCCCATATGTGCTATCCATAAAGATACTGGCCTCACCCTACGAATTTAATTGATTTATCACAATTTTATTTCATTTCTCTTCATGAAAACACAATCCAAGTCTTGGCCCGAGATAGGGAAAAGTTTTTCTGACTGGCCTTAAAATTATACACATATATACTCTAATTTGAGGGATGCATTTATAATGACTGTCGCTATACGACAATCATCGTAAAATGTATTAATTTGTACCATACATGTATATCACAATAATCACAACCGTTCATTTTTTTCTTCTAATTAAATTAAAAATAAATTTTGAAAATTTAATTAAGTATTTTAAAAATTAAATTAAAATAATTAATTATTCTTATGTTTGGTTATTTTAAAAATATTTTTAAATTTATAAAAAACCAATTACTAAGAGAATGTTTGATTCTTTACTAATTAATCAATTGCCTTAATAAAAAAGACTGAATTTTTTTTTTAAAGAAATCAAACACCCATTCCCTTCTTGTTCTTCATGCCCCCTCCCTTCATGTTTTCCGACCAAAATTCTGGCCTTCCATTAATTCCGGCGAGGTGTTTTTAGTTTCGAGACTTACATTAACCAAGGCTGAAGAACTTTGAAGAATTGGAAAGCAAACCAGAATTTGAAGAGCAAGAGGACACTCTTGCTGCCGAGAGTAATTTGTTTATCGCTGGATGATTCCGAACTCGAGAAAGTGGAACAAGATTCGGTTCTTCCTCTAGACAATGGTGAAGATTCTCCGGTTGATGTTGAGGATCCGAATGCGGATTCTCAGGAAGAGGACCGCACCCGAGAAGAAGCCGATATCGGTTCTGCTGTTGGGTTTGAGTACCAAAATGATGCTAAGGCTGAAGGTTTGTCATCACAGGATCTCGATTTTGACCACGCCCAAGAAGATGACATCGATCGTGATGTCGAATTTGAGTTTCTAAACTATGCCAAGGCTGAGCGTTACTTATCGGACGATCCCGAAGTTCAAACCGATGAAGTCTCAAGTGTGCCACTTGGGTGAAGAGGATCAAAGCTCTTTGAACAATATTGAGACCGAGTAGATTGATTGAATTTTCCAGAATAAGAGGAGAGAGATGCAAAAGAGGGGCTAAACCCTAGATCTCGAGGTGAGGATTCGTGGGTGGCCGGAATCCATGGTGTCCGAGGAAATGTCGGCGACAATGGTCGTACTTGAATCTGCAATTTAGGAGGGGGTTGGCCGGAAAAAGTGGCTGACATTTTGCTATTAGTTTGGTTAGGGTTTGGTTTGAGGTCTTTGATTTTTATTTCTAAGGGGTGAGTAATTAAATTGTGTGCCAAACACAATAATAATTAATTATTTTAATAAAATATTTAGATAATTAATTAATTTTTTAAAATTTATTTTTAACTTTATTAAAAAAATAAACGTTTGAGATTATTGTGATACACATGTACGGTGTAGATTAATTTGATTTACGATGATTGTCGTATAACGACAGATCGTTATAAGTTTTTCCGTAGTTTGAGGGAAAAAAGAAAATCATGTGATGAACTAAAACAGAAGGATGTCAATGTACTCAGCATACATAATATCCTACTTCAAGCTCATTCCTTGATGACCAACTCGCACAGATCGTTAAACTTCATGAGCGGTGAGGAATATTCACCCGATGATACCTTGGATGCAACGATCTCATTGGCAGCTTCGGAATAATGTATCCCGTCCCAGCTCACCGAATGTGATGGTTCGGGGCAAACTGTGGGAGCTGAGTCATTGTAGCAACGAATCAGTGGGTTCTGAAACCCTACAAGGAACCACACATAAGTGTTATAACCTTTGAACCAAAAATATACATATACAGAGAAACAAAATGTTGTTAGTGCAACAATATCACACCATATTTCGACGGATTTGCGATCAAGTCATGCTTGATCGCATACATATCAACATATACAAGCATTGCCTCCTTCATCTGGGACCTTAGTGTGCCCACTAGCGAGCTCAGACCATCATTGAATGTCCTTGCATATTCATTGGCTTCAGTGCAACATCCCACCTGGTCATGCTCGCAGTGAAGACCGATGTTCTTATAACCAACAACAACTGAGGGCAAACAACCCAACGGTGCGGTATTGTAGATCACAAACTTTCTTGCACCAAGCTTGTATAGAAGCTACAATGTGATGCAATTAAAATAGGTGACAACTCTTGATTAATTACTATCATAATACAATCAATTATCTTAGTTTTATACTCGTAACTTTTATTCATACCATGGTGGCACTCTCGATACTTGCAAGGGCAGTCGGAATCGTTTCACCAACAACTCTTTTGTGGCCTCCTGTTACGGAAAAAGCAAGGTCATTTTGGCCGATATCAACCGAGAATATTGCGTTGTGGAACATATCTGGAGTCAGTGTTGGGCTATTAGCTGAAACAGAAGGATAATTATAATTAGCTTATATTAAAACTTTCATAAATAATCAGAAACAAGTTGAGATGAAGATAGTAAACCTTTTGATTTCCTCTCCCGCACTTTGTATTGGAAAAAAGCAAACTGGTTTACTTGAACCGACAATGGGAAGTATAGACCGGGAGCGGGTTGAGCTGTATTGCCACCAACAGCAAAATTAACTCCATTGGTGAAATTTGAATCAATTGAGTCCATGTATGGCGTCAGGGAGTCTATCCCCAAGCTGTTGCCTATAAAATCAAGCAAAAGGAAGGAGTACAAACCATCACAAAACAATGCACTCACAAAACATAAACAACTAGCCACACTACAAACAAGCAAATTAAATTACATACAAACAAAAGCAGGGGAAATTAGGATCAAAGTAAGGGAAATGCAAATCAAAATAGAAAGAGATGCTTACAGAGGAAGTCAATGTATAAGCGTCCATCCGAAGCACGACCGTTTGGTGTATGGCCGGGAGCAGCATGGGGAATGAGACCAAAAGCAGCGTTGCTCCCTCCCGTGTCGGTGTTGCTGTCTCCGAAATTGAATAGGAGACATTTCGGTCCGGTTGATTGAGTGGAGGGGGTGCCTAAGGAGATTTTGGCTAGGAGGAGGATGTTGATGAATAACAATAATGTCATGGTGTTCAGAGAGAGAGAGAGAGATTGAGCGATGATGATGTTCTGAGCAGGGGATGGGATTATGGGAGAGGAGCAGGGAGTTTTAAAGAACAGGGGCAGGAGAGGGAGGGAAGCGCAGAGAAGGATGAGGCAAAAGTACAGATATTATGGGAGAGAATTTTAGGCAGAAATTAATAGAAATTTACAGACCATGTGAATCATTTATTAATGCCATAGTGCATAAATGAAATGAATCGTAGCCAACGTGTAAAATCTCGGAAGGTTGGAAAAGTGCAAGCCAAAAATTGAACAAAACAAATATATCTACAATTCCGAATGTAATAATTAATTTGAATAAAATAAGATTTAAAAAAATATTAAAAACTTCATATTTTTTGTGTCAAACACAAAGCTTGGAAGTTTTTGAATCTGCAAATGACTTATTGAGATCAAAGCTCATCTTTCGTGTTTATTAATTTCGCCTGAATTTTAATCCCTTTCTTTTAACTGTTTGTTTATTTTTAGGGTTAATTTTTAAATTGTGGGAGATTCTTTCGCCTATAAATTAGCTGATTTCGATTTTATTTTGGGTGAATTATTCACTCGAAAGAGGTTGTTGGATGTTTATTTAGTATGTAACAACTTTAATGTATCGTTTTCTTCTTATCTATTCGAGCTTATTAATTTAAAAAAAGTGAATTGTTCTAGTTATCGAGGCTTTTACTGTTGTGATTGCTAATTACAATAAAGAATAGCATATAAAAAAGGGAATATAATCCTTGTATTTCATGGATGTCTAAGACCGACAAAAATCTATATATGAATTAACTGGCATAGTCCAATTATAAGAAAATGTCGAGTTGCTTGAATCGTACTCAGGACAATGAAAATAAAAGCCATCTTCTCTAGCACTGCATTCACCTTTTCCCCCTTTACCACGCATGCGAGAGCTTCCACATCTGTCCAAACTTCAAAACAGGCATTTCTAGTATCCCATTGGAATTTGCAATAATGTCCGCCACAAAGTAAAAAGTCAAAGCAGAAAAATATAGTGATGTCAACACCCCAGCTGAAGGATTCTCCTGGTTTAAGGACTTGCTTTCCCACATCATTTCCACCAGATTGGCAATGTAAGGTTAAATGCCCGGATTCAAGACCGTTGCTTGTTATCACAATTTGGTGTTCCCCTCTAATTACAATTAGAGTTGTTTGAATAAGTTTATCCAAATTAATAGAATCGCCAAGTACTTACCCATTTGATGATGTCTGTCCTATAATGATTTCTCTTTTTGCAACCTAACATAAAACATAATCTAGTCTATTCTTTTGCAAAGTCAATAATTATCAACTGAGTCCCCAGCTCCAAAGAGCCGCCTAAGCCTTCAACTAATGCTTCAATAGTCTGCATTCTGAGATCCCTAAATACTTCCAGCCCATTAAGACACACTGTCATGCTTGATTTTTGGCCATTACGTACCCCAAAAATTATAAATTAATTAACTGAAGCAATTGTTTTGCTTGGTTAAAGAAATCAATGGAGACAGGGATGTTTATAGAGGAAGTCAATGTATGAGCCTCCATCCGAGGCACGGCAAACTGGTGTATAGCCGGGAGCCACATGGGAAATGACACCAAAAGCAACACAGGGCTCTCTTGTGATACTTATGAATAACAAGTGTTAAGAGAGAGAGAGAGAGAGAGAGGGTGAAGATGGTATGAGTAGAGGGGATTGGGGTAGGGGGTTTTAAAGAACACGGGCATGGAAAGGAAGAAAAGCAGAGAGAGGGATTAAACAAAAATTACAGATAATGTGAGGGAATTAGTTTTGAATTAATAGAAATTTACACACCATGCATGTCAATCATTTAATGTTACTGATAAAGATCCCATTAGTCCATAAACTTTAGTGAGGTTATTGGATGTTTATTTAGTACGTATAAATTAGATTTGGACAACGGACCAGGTCGGGATGGGTCAGGGTTGACTTACAAGACAAGAGAACTAGAAGGCTCAATAACATACAAGAATAGGGTCAGGTTTGGGTCATAAGTCACATGTCCCTGGCTCGATCCACTTGAGCAAAATAAGTATGAAATATTGCTCAATTATATCATAATCCTATAACATGTCAAAATCACTCGCAGAATTTATTGATGCATCATTAAAATTATCATATTCAATTTATCATAATATTTTAGTTACATAAAAAAAAAACCGATCTGGATCAATTCCAAAAGGGAGGAGGTGGGAAGAGAAAATCTATCAAAATTCAATAACAAAATTACACTTGGGAGAAGTCTAAATCTTGACCACACTAATTAATTAAAATAAACCTCAAGTACCTAATTTTTAAAGAAAACACAATAGAAAATTGCGAAAAGAGTAGAGAGAAATATCTGAGGGAGGGGATGATGTATAAGAGGGAGAATTTGGGATATGAGGGCTGGAGTTAAAAGGAAAATAATACAGCGAGAAGACAACTAGAGAGCAGTAGGGGTGTTCACGGTTCGGTTATGTTTGGATCCGTTTTTTAATCAAGTAACCAGATTTAACAGTTGGTGAAACTATAAACCGGGACCGTAACCACCATGAACCAGTTAACCGGATATTGGTTAACCAGATTATTCGATTTAGTTCTTTGGTTAACCGGAACCGGAAATAAAAAAATTACGAAATAATTTTTGGGCGAAATACTAGTCCACTAGCAACCATTAGGGCCAGCTAGCAGCAGATATTGGGCCGAGCAATAGCCACCAAGCCAAGCCAGCAGCTAAATAGGTTTGCTGTCACATGACTGCCTTACAAATTCATTTACACCGGTTCGCTCCTAGTGAATAATCGTAAAATTTTATATAATAATTTTTAAAGTTTTTTAAAACTTATTATTCTCTCGGTTTCGATTAACCGTCAACTTCAAATTTTTGAACTAGAACTGAACCAAATAAGCTACTGGTTCGTCGGCTCGATTAATCGAAAAGCGTTCGATTCAGCTGATTTGCGGTTCGGTTTCGCGGTTTCGATTTTTTGCACAACCCCAAAGAGAAGGGAATTAGCATAATAAGAAATAATATGTACTAGTGCTACATAACTTTAACTTGGGAAGGGCGGAAAAAGCAAATTGGATCCTATAGGGTTGACCCGAGGCGGCGCCAGTATTGAGTGTAATTAGATAGACCCTTTGTTGACCTGAGTCCTATTTTATACATATATGGGTCTTAAACCTACTTTGACTGATCTAACCCTCTTGACCCAATGGGACACGTGCCCATTGCCCAACCCTGGTATAAACTTTACTAAGGTTACCATGTGAATCATTTAATATCACTAGTTATTGGATGTCTAAACTTTTTATTGATGGTATTGGATGTTTATTTAGTATGTATAAGGTTTACTATATCCTTTTCCCTTTTATCTCTTTGAGTTTATTAATAATTATAAGAAAAAAATTCTTTTCATTACTTATCAAATTCTTTTCATGACTTGAGGATAAAGTTGTTCACTTAATTGCACCGTGGGAATGAAATAGTCCATTTATTGAGACTTTGCTAATTGTGTTTGTTGATGACAATAGAGAAGAGCGTATTAAAAAAACCGAATATAATTGTATCATTATTCTATTCTTTTTCAGGTAACTACTAGCAGTGTATTTTTATTGAATACCTTATATGGTTTCAATCCTTTATCTCATGGATGTTGAAGGAGAGAGGGTCTTACCAAGAAGCTATATATCAATTTGGTGACAATGCCATAGGCCAATTATAATGCAATGCCCAAGGGTTCTTAGAACAACGAAAATAAAACCCATCTTCTCTAACACTCCATTCACCTTTCCCTCGCATAGAACAGCTTGCATACGATTCCAAGGTTGAAAAGACGTATTTCTACCATCCCATTGGAAATCGCACCAATTTCCACCACATTGGAAAATGGTAGCGCAATAAAATATAAAGATGTCGAAACCCCAGGTGAAGGATTCTCCAGGTTTAAGAACTTGCTTTCCTTGATCATTTCCATCGGATCGACAATGTAAGGTTAGTTGTCCGGATTTGAGACCGTTGCTCATTATCAAAGTTTGGTGTTCCCCTCTAGTTACAATTATATTTGTTTGAATAAGTTGTATCCAAATTAATAGAATCACCAAGTACTTACCCATTTGTTGCCTGTATCTCCAAACCCTATAATAATTTCGCTTTTTTCAAGCTAAAATAAAACACTTTATTTAGGAATATATTTGATAGTGTTCTCTTCTACTGTGATGAAAATGTTGTAGTTAATTTCAACAAATAAAATGTGAAAGAGTATTTATAGTCCCAATTTATCACAAATGTTGCTCAAGTTATGGTGTGAAAGGTGTGAATGTTACATAAGAAAACGCATTTTAGTAGAATAGATAATAAAGAAAGTTAGGAGTTAGCAAATTTAATTAGACTTTCTTATTCAATAAAGATTCATACATATGTGAAACGTAGGTAATGAGTTTTCGATATTGGGAAGAATTAGGAGTTAAAATTTGTAACTAAAAATGCATTTTAAATACCAAGGCTATCTTAAGCTTACAAGCTAGGCAAATTAATATAGATAAGAGATATAAGCACCAAACTAATTCCTAGAAAAAGCCATCAAAGAATGTTCGAAAATTATGTTTTCCTCACTTAACGGACCAATCAAACAAGACAAGCCTAAACCTATATGAGTCGATGCAAGTATTTAGGAGTGGCCAATTGCACCATCAAAGTCCAGTCAATTATTCTTAAGCTAATTTAATTATTTTAACCACTTACGTTCATAGGATTTGTGCAATTAGTCTACAAAAATAGCAATCTTGAACCTAGCTAGAATTTAAGTTGTTTTATACCAAAATTCCAACTCTATATATGCAGCAATTTGGCTCCACCTCTTAGTGATTGACCAATCACTCAAACACTACAATAAACGCTCCAAATCGTAATAGAATTTTCCTTATCACAAGAGACTTGTGTCAATAGTTTGTTGATAGGTACCTTATGAATCCACTCTCTTTCATTTGGTCCTGAATTTGGCTCAATTGTTGGGTATATGAAGCTTAATGTGAATTTAGGCTTGGAAATTCACGTTGCAAGGCCAAGGACAGTGGACAAGACTTGAGGGACAGTGGAAACGGGCATGCGGGATGAAAGAAAACGGGCCAGCCCATCCAGTAGCTGGCAGCTGGCTGATCGTGTCTGTTGACACGACCCGTGCTGGTTGTATGGATCTTGGGCTACTCAATTTTAACCGTTTTCTTCCGTTTTGCTTGCATTAATGCATGCTATTGCTCAGTTTATTGGCTGTAAATCATTGTTTATCCTCCATTGTTGTTATGTAGCAAATTTGTAATGCGTTAGGCTTGTCTTTAGCTTGAGAGAAAATTCGTTGTAAAGCTACTCAAATTTCTAGTTGTTAGGGAAAAATTGAAGTCTTAAATTTCTAACTATAAGTACACGGAGTAATTGTAGCTAGCCGACAAGCACGGGTCATGTCCACAAGGAGTTGTGTTTCAAATAACAAAACTATCTTAAACATTATGTCTAGGCAAATCAGGATGACATGGATGTATATGATGATTAAAGTAACCTAGAAAGCATTAAAAATATACTCGGATTGTGATTTTACCACTTAATCTAATAATCAAGCCAAGCTTTAACCTACCCAAGTTTATACAAGACAACTAGAGAGCAGTAGGGGTGTTCACGGTTCGGTTATGTTTGGATCCGTTTTTTTTTTTACCGGGTGAGCAAATTTAACGGTTCGTGAAACTATGAACCGAAATCGTAACCATAATAAACCATATAACCGGATATCGATTAACCAGATTATTTACTTTATTTCTTTGGTTAACCACAAACGGAAATTAAAAAATTACGACATAATTTTTGGGCAACACTAGATGTTGAGAGAAATATAATATACCGCAAGTGCATGGCGTAGTTGTAGTTAGCCGGCAAGCACGGGTCGTGTCCACGAGAGAGGTGTGTTTCAAATATCAAAGCTGACTTAAACTTTCTAATCTAGGCGAATCGACACGAGATGAGATGGATATAGTGATTAAACTAACCTAGAAAGCAATAAAAATAAAATACTCGGGTTGTGATTTTACCACTTAATAAACTAATCAATCAAGTCAAGCCTAAACCTACCCAAGTTTATACAAGTATTTAGGAGTGATCGGTTGCACCATCAAAACCTACTCAAGCCACACTTTCGAGGGTCATGAGCTAGTCTAATTATTCTAACCACTTACTTTCGTAGGGTTAGTCCAACTAAACTACAAAAATAGCAACCTTGGACCTAGTTAGGATTTAAACTATTTTCATGTCAAAACCTTAACTATTCTCTATACCCACACTAGCAAATTGACTTCACCTTTCAGTGATAGATCAACCGCCTAAAAATCAAGATGAAAAGACCCTTTCGGGCATCTCATGGAACCTATGTGGCAGATATGAGAAACAATCCCAAAATACTAGCATAAACTAGGTAAGTAAAGACCTAAATAAAATTAATTAGCCATCAAGGGGGCTAATCACAACCAAAGCGACCAACTTTAACAACTAATTGACATTAAAACATGAAACAAAAATAAAAACTACACTAAAGAACAAACTAACATAAACTGACTTGAACAAGAACATAAACTAGATAATTAAACTCAAGCATGAAAACAAGTAATAAATCTAACTATAATTAACATCTAGACTAAGAAAAATTGAATCTTGAAACTAAATTAAACAATCAAAGTATTAAACTAGAAGTAAAGAAAAAGAGAGAAAGAGAAAACTTATGCTTGAATTGAAATTGAAGGCTTGAATCCAAAAATCTTATACAAATCTCTACACTAATCTCCCCCTAATAGGGTTTTATTTTGGCTAAGTAAGAACCCTAAGAGGTCCCTAAAAACCCTAAAAACGCAGCCCCTCCCGAATTAGAACCAAAATTATCCTTTTATAACCTGTAAAAACCGAGAAAAATCGAAGCTGGGAAGTTGCACAGCCGTGCAAGTTCTGCACGGCCCCGTGCGACTTCGAATAGCTACGGTCGGTTCGCACAGCTGTGCGACCTCGCACTGCCTCTGTGCGACTTCGCACAGCTGTGCAGAAGTTGCACTTGCGCCCTGTGCACACCATTATCTTGCTCGTTTTGCTTCCTTTTTGGCTCAAACTTTTTGCTATTGTCTCGATTTGATTTATTACCTACAAAAGTAAGAAAAACAAGTAAAAATCCTAAAATTAAATCATTTTACAAGTCAAAAACTAAGTAAATAAGGGTATAAATGACGTAATATTTGTACCGAACACTAGACCACCATTAGGCCCAACCAGCGGTAGCTATTGGGCGGAGCAGCAACCACCGGGCCAAGCCGGCAGCTCAATAGGCTTGCTCACGCGTGACTCCCTTACAAATTCATTTCCACCGGTTCGCTCCTATTGAATAACCAGTAAAATTTTATATAATAATTTCCAATTTTTTAAAAAATTTATTATCCATTCGGTTTCGGTTAACCTTCAATTTCAAATTCTTTAACCGGAACCGAACCGGATAAGCTATCGGTTTGTCGGTTCCGTTAATTGAAAATTTTAATCGGTTACGTTAATCGGAAAAACGTTCGATTTGGTCGATTTGCGGTTTGGTTTCACAGTTCTATTTTTCTACATAGCCCTAAAGAGCAGGGAATTAACATAATAAGAAACAATAAGTATTAGTGCTATTTATCTTTTAACTTGAGAAGGCGAAAAAAAGTAAATTGGCCATATAGGGTTGACCCATGGTGGGCCCACTTGATTGATTAACGGAAAAATTTTGTGACTAATGGGCTGGTGGCTTAAGCTAGGCAATATAATCAATGATAATATTAATATGAGCTTTTGTCTTCCCTTTGTTAAATCATGCATACTTTTTCAAAATTGGGATTAGAAATCATATCTAACCATAACTCGTATCAATTTATTCAACCTACAAAAATTAAATAAAATCAAGTAAAAATCTTAAAATAATAATGTTTTACGAGTCAAAAACTAAGTAAATAAGGGTATAAATAACGTAATATTTGGACCGAACACTAGTGCATTGTTTGTGTTTTTTCCCGATTTTAGGTTTTCCACGTTGAAATCTTTTGTCTCAATTTTGTTTATTATTTTAGTTCCTGTTTTGTTTGTTTGAGTCATTATTAGAAAATCGACGAATAGTGATGGAAATAGCGACAGAAGAATGTTAAATAGCGACGGAAATATTCCGTCGCTATTTCCAGTATCGCTAAATATCAACGACGGATTTCTCGAGAACATCGACAACTTGTATTCCGTCGTTGTTCCTGTCGGTGATGGAACATGGAATTCCGTCGCTGATATTAGCGACAGAAAAAACACGTCTGTCGCTGATCCTTCGCTATTCGGTCGCTGATCTTTCGCTATTCCGTCGTTGATCCATCGCTAGTCCATCGCTATTTCATTGTTATTCCGTCGCTGTTTCGTCGCTATTTTGTAGATACCTGCATTACTTTTTCCTTTTTTTTGTTAACCTAGTACAAAAAAAATGTGAATGGATATACAAATCCAGCATTCACATATATCACAATGATATTTGACATTTACATATACCACAACATTTATTTCACACAAGGTGTTCCTCGAAATTGGATATACAAATCCAACATACATTTCAAAACCATAAACAATCCAAAAATATGTACATCCATTTCACAAGTTCACAAACAACCATAAACACATAATCCACAAGTTAGCAAATTGTTCACTAATAAACACAAGTTCTGATATAATGAATTAAGGGTCCTCACTCTTCCTGGTCCTCTTCCTCTTCCTTTTCCTCTTGTCCTTGTACTTGCTCTAAGGTGAGATCCATATGTTTGCTGAGATTTCATAAATGCAGTGAAGCGTGCTATTGGCCGAGCGAAACTCTCAACCTTTTCTTTGAGCTCTTTATTTTCCAACCCAAGCACACGAGCGTGCTCATTCCATTGACTTAACTCACAAGTTAAGTTTTGCCTTTGTTGCTCTCAAATCTAAGTCATTTGGAGTAGCAGCTTGCGTTGATTTAAAGGGCATGGACATGGTCTTTTTCAAGTTTTTACCTTAGATCCAAGTCCATAAATATGACCTTTCTTGTTCGCATTAGCTTTGACCCACACTCATGTTGTGAAGGGATTGACACAGGATCCTCTTGTGGGTTAAGATCATCGATACAAGGTTGAGTGGGTTTAGTGTTTTGCTTTTTCAAACTTTTCCTGCATATATAATATATAAATTTTTTAGGCATTTAATTATCAAAGGTTGTCAAAGAAGACCTTATATTGAAAAACTTGAAAATTGCATATATAGGTAACTCACATAAATGGTCTTGGATTTCTTGTTAACCCATTGGTCCTTTTTGGTCTTGTGGGTTTGCAAAAAGAGTAGGGTCGATAAAGGACGACCTCCTTTAATTTCCTTCATCTAAATACAAAAAAAGTTATTAGAAATTCAATTTGCTAATTTGAACATGTTAGTAGTTGCATGCATAATCATGAAAAGGGTATATACCAATCGCCCGCTTATGCTCTGTTATAGGGATTGAGCCACAAGTATGAAGCGATGAACCAAGTCCACCTTGATCTACATTGCGATTTTTCTGAGCTTGTTCACATAACTTCTTGTACTCAGCAGTTTCCCAGTATTCTAACAACTTTTTCCATTAGTTGTCACCCAACCATATTGGCTTCTTTTTATTTTTCTTACTTTTAGCATGAAGTCCTTCAATCGATCACTTCATTTCTTCTCAAAATTTTGTCTAATTTGGACTTCATCGGATGGGGACCAAGTGTACAATTTCTGTATCAATGAAAAAGTAATTTATAAGTTATAAAAATATAATATAATGCTCAAACATACACAATAAGTTATTATGTTACCTCAAACTCAGAAAACCAAAGGACCCATGGGTTAACTATAAATCCAAAGCCATTCATGTGAGTTACTTTATATATGCAATTTTCAAGTTTTTCAATAAGGTCTTCTTTCACAACCTTTGATAGTTATATGCCACAAAAATTTATATATTATATAGGAAAAGTTTGAAAAAGAGTGGGAAGAGTTGCAAAATACTCAACCTACTCAACCTTGTACTGAAGATCCTAACTCACAAGAGGATCCTATGTCCACCCCTTCACAACATGAGTTGTGGGTAAAGCCAATGCGCACAAGAAAGGTCGCATTTATGGACTTGGATATGAGGCAAAAAACTTGAAAAAAACCATGTCCATGTCCTTCAAATCAACAAAAGCTGCTACTCTAGATGACTCAGATTTGAAAGTAACGGTGTAAAACTTAACTTCTGAGTTAAGCCAATAGATTAAACATGCTCGTGTGCTTGGGTTGGACAAAAAGGAGCTCAAAGAAAAGATTGAGAGTTTGGTTGGGCCAATAGCAAGCTTCACTACATTTATGAAATCTCAACAAGCATCTAGATCTCACCCTAGAGCAGTATAAGAATAAGAGGAAGAGGAAGAGGAGGAAGAGGAAGAGTGAGGATCCTTAATTCATTATGACCAGAACTTGTGTTTATTGGTAAACAATTTGCGCACTTTTTTTATTTGTTTGATTGGTAGATGCACGTGAACGGAGTTGGATTATGTGTTTATCTTTGTTTGTGAACTTTTTATGGTTATTTGTGAACTTGTGAAATGGTTCTAAATGTGTTTGGATTGTTTATGGTTGTGAAATGTATGTTGGATTTGTATATCCAGCTTGGAGGAAGACCTTGTGAAATATATGTTGTGAAATGTCATTGTGACATATGTGAATATTAGATTTGTATATCCATTCACATTTTTTGTACTAGGTTGCCAAAAAAGGGTAAAAAATATTGCAGACTTCTGCCAAAATAGCAACGGATTAACGACGGACTAGCAATGGATTAGTGACGGATCAGCAGCGGAACAACGACGGATTAGTGACGAATCAGTGAAAGAATAGTGACGGAATGCAGCGACGAAACTCCTCAAGTTTCGTCGCTGATATCATGTGATTTTCCACCGCCGAGATCAACAACGGAAAGTCACATTCCATCACTGAATATTAGCGACGCGGACTATAGCGATAAAAATTTTCCGTTGTTATTTCTGTCGCTAACTCGTGAATTTTCCATCGCTATTTGACATTTTTCTATCGCTGTTTCTGTCGCTATTTGACATCTTTCTTTGATTGACGTTGGTCATAATCATTCTAATCTTGATGATTAAGATCATATCCTTAAACAAGGTGGCTCATTGGGGAAAGCTATCTTCTTATCCGTAAATGGATGCCTAACTTCATTCCAAATGAGGCTACTACAATGAAACTGATCGCTTAGGCATGCATTCCTCACTGTAGCATGGAATATTTTAATAAAGACTTCCTACTGAAGAATATTGGCAAGAAAATCAGACATGTTCATAAAGTTGATAACACTATCATAGCAGTGGAAAGAGTCCAATACACAAGGATAAGCGTCGAAGTTGGGTCCAATACTCAAGGATAAGTGTCGAAGTTGAGTCCAATACACAAGGATAAGTGTCGAAGTTGATTTATCTAAGCTTCTTTCGACAAGTTTAGGACGCTTGGCAAGATGTGAAGAATCCAATATAAGGATTGCATGACTTGTTTTAAGTGTGGTAATTTTCCCATAAGGATGAATATTGTCCCCTAAATAAAAATGGTGATTCGGAGTGGCCGACAACACCTATATTTGATGTTCGAGCAAATAAGTGGCGTGTGAAACCTTAGGAAGAACATACCTGTGATAGCTGGATACTGGTTAAGACCCCCTCGAAAAAACAGCAGAACCAAATCGATGAACAAGTCATAGGCAAGATGCTCCAGTTTGTAGGATGAAGAAAACCCAACAAATACAAAAATTGGACTATCTCGTACGAAAATCCGGTGGTAATTGAGGGAGCTGATATGAAAAAATTGGATCACAATGAAGGCAATGATATATCTATCTCGGGAAATCACCACAATGAAGCAACAAGTCAAGATGTTGTGATCTAAATTTGGAACCTGAAGCGGATGGGGACGAAAAGGATGCTCCTATCGAAAACTATGAGGCACATGCAAAGGCAAATGTACAAGGGTTAGCAAAGAAAACCAAGTCGGGAGGGGGATCCAATTTGCGTCCCAAGTCCCCACAAAAAGTCAACCCGCGCTGGGAAAAGAAACAAATTAGGTCCTCATCTCTACGATCTCAGCATAAAGGTTCATCCTATAAGTCATTCTCCTGTTATATAATTGATATTTGAGATAACATGAGAATAAAAAAATTAAAGGTGGATTAATAAACTCAAACTTGGTGTTACGCTTGATATCTTAGAGCTACGACCAAAAGGGAGAAGCAAAAGGACCACAGTGGGTGGACCTCATAACAGCCACAAGGCCGGGGCAAAGTGAACCATGGCCAGCCAGTGAAAACTGGCTGCCACTGTCACCAACAAGGGCAGTAGTGCATACCGTGGCAACATTTTTGCCACCACGGTCTGCACCACCCGTGGTGCTGACCGCGGCACAGAGCAGAACTTTCTGGCTGTTCTGGTTGCCATTTTTTATTAGTTTTGCTTGTCCAAAAATAATAAATAACTTCCAAAGCCTGGATATGATCCAAAGGGAGCTATTTAGGATATAATTAATTAATTAATTAAGAGATATATAAGGTTTTATGCTTGGTGTAGAAAAATACACTTCTTCATTCTCTCACTCTCTTTTTCTCTGAAAAACAATAGAGTTCTCATTCCATGAAACCTAAAGGATGTTTTTGAATTTGCTCTATTCAAAGATCACCTGGAGCTATCTTTGCTGAATTGTGGGAAATTTTTGTGACACCGTGCAAATAATACCTTAAAGATAGTGGTCTTTCACCCTTAAGCCTTACCATTTCTCCCTCAATGTAAGTAATCTTGAATTATTCTCCAATATCTCCAAGACCAAAAACTATAGCCTAAACACGAGCCCACAGTGAAGCTAAAGACTATACACCCCGCTCTCTTGCCATACTTGTTTACAATAAGACTAACCTCAAGCCCATCCGGCGACTAGCAGAGGTACGCGAACAAGAAAAATCCGTTTAAAATTATCTAACCTAAAGGGAAGAAAATTATCCCCTTCCTTGTCCCATCCTCTTCCCTCCATCCGCCCCACCTCTTTCAACTAAGAATACTGATATACTCGTATGACTCTGGAGCATACAAATGAGTCTCCTGTCTCCTGATATTTCTGAACGACTACTCTCCATGGGTTTATCAGATATTCAGTGTGACTCTTCTGCAGTTCCGGGTCTCCAAGAAGATAGTGATTTTATGGATGCCTCTGTAGGCGATGAGAATACGTCCGAATATAAGGATGTTGAACCCATGATTTTTGGGGATAATCTCTCACATGTGAGCACATGAATAGTGCCATGCAAGTCTTTCTTTTACTTTACTTCTTGTGCTTTCTAATGATGACAAACCCAATCATATTGACTTCCACACAGTCAAGCGTTTATGTGGAATACAGAAGGTGCAAGGAGCAAATACTTCATGAATGTACTAAAGGAGCTATTGCGGATTCATAATCCTTAAGTTGTGGCTTTTCTTGGAACCCATGTAAATGGATTGAGAGAAGACCAAGTGTCAATATTGGTTTTGATGAATACTATAAGGTGGAAGCAACTGGATTCCTCAAGCGTATTTGGATTCTTTAGCGAGCAAATAAGCTACATCTTGATCTCGTTTTTCTCATGATTTGTTACAGTGAAAGTAGTTTTAGAGGAACTCTGATCATGGTTGTTCATCGTAGTTTATGCCAATCACACTCTATCAAAGCAAGAAGAATTTTGGAGTATTTTTCGCAATTTTGCAACTTCAACCAAGCAACCATGGCTCCTAAGAGGGGATTTCAATCAAACCCACACCTTGGAGGAATACGATCATAAGAGGGGCAAGATGGTTGGGCGTTTTTAAAAATAATATTTGGATTGAAAATAAAGTTGTCATTGACCATGGTTTTTGGGCCTGAAGTTCACTTGGGTTAGAGCTTTGACTCTAGCCACCACCAAATGTACAAGGCTTGATCATGGGATCTGCAATGTTGGTTGGGGATATTTTTTTCTCATATCGGATTACATGACACGTTTTGTGGAGTCAATCCGACCACTCACCGCTCCAACTATCTACTAGTGGCTTCAATTCCAAATTTGAGGTTCCTAAATCTTTTTGTTTCCAGACTGCATGGATGACTCACAAGGATATCAATGCTTTCATATTTGAAAAATGGATGAACTAACTGCCTTTGGTGTCAATTTTGGGTTGTTTAGCTAGGAACTTGAGCAAATGGAATAAGGAAAATTGGGAATCTGTTTCGGCAAAAAAGGAAAATCTGGAGACTCTTGGAAGGAATTCAAAAGCATTTGGTTGAAGGTAGTCCATCATATCTTCATAAACTGGATAGAAAAGTGAGAATCAAATTGGACGAAATTATGATCCAGATTGAACTCTTTTGGTTTTGGTAATCACAGATTTAGTAAATTATGGATGGAGATTGTAATACCAAATTCTTTCATCTTAGCACTACCATTTGCAGAAGAGTCCATAGGATTGCAACTATTGAAGAAGACAAGATAGCTATAAGTCTTAGGTTACAGAACTCGTCGAACTAAGGCATTTGCTAGTGGATAACTTTTGAGCTTTGTATACCACATGGAACATGGCTCCTTATCACAATTATATTTCTTCAAAAGGATTCCCACACTTCACCGACTCGTAATATCAAAACCTAAATAAACTTTTTACCCCAAATGAACCCTTCCAAGGCTCCAGGTCCTGATGGATTTCATGCACTCTTCTTCTAGAGGCATTGGAATTTGATGGGTGGTAATGTTGTCTCTACCATATTGGGAGTTCTTAATGGCTAAACTCTCCCTGATAGTGTAAATGCAACGTTCATCACTCTTATTCCCCAACTAGACAATCCACAACCAATTACACAATTCTAGCAAACTTCCCTCAGTAATGTGATATGAGCCAACTTGGTAATGACCACTCTTCCTACCAAATTCAATAATGATGATACTAACTTTGTACTTGGAATCCAAGTCCTCAATGCTATGTGATACGACTTTAGGGGTCTTTCAAGTGGTCTTAGCCTAAGCCCCAAGCAATCAACTTCTGTTATCAACTTTCACTACTTCATATATAGTTCATGCCAATTTATATTATTAACATTCAGTATCAAATTTTTCAATAGAGGCATAAATTAAGTTCTTTTCTTAAAATAGCTCGCTTCTAGTCCAATTAATATTCTTGGGAGTAGGAGTAGGCACTGGCTTGGGTTATGTCCAAATCATTAACAAACTAGGCCTGGTTGGGTCATAGCCAGTCTATTAATAAAGCAAGTTGGATCGAAATGATCCACAGTGACCCGTTTTTGGCCCATTTCAAAATGGAGGAAATTCGCATGACATCTCTATGTAATAATTATTGTAAATTAGCATGACAAGTAAGTTGACAAGATTTAGACGAGTTGTCAATTAGTCAACCTGATTTGACCTTAAATGGGCCAACTCATTATTACCGTAATTAAAAAAATGTCAACCCAATCGTCCGAGTAGCCGACCAGTTGTTCACACCTATAATGGGTATGTTATTTTGGGTTATTAAAATTGTGTGGTTTGTGATTGAGTGTGGGCGACTATAACATGGACAAGTATGATTAAGTGTTGTTTTGTTTTTAGGAAATGAGATTTAGTAAGACTGAGAATTGTTGACTGTGGTTGAGAATTGACTTTTTGTAATTCAAGGGTTGGATGAGTGTGGTTTAGTGGGCTTGAGTATGGTTGATCATGGATTTTTCTAGGAGGTGTGGATGATCAAGAGTTATTGAGTGTTGATTTCTCCTACTAACCACCCAGAAGAAATTATGAGGAGTTTGCATTTCAAATTTGATAGCATCAGCAACAAACAGTAGTAGTAGACATACACTGAGAATGTTACACATTACTTGCAGGAGCACCTCTACTTAGGGGTGAGCACATCTGGTGGGTACTTGTTGGGAGCATAAACAACGTATTTTATACGTCTATTAAAATTTGTTTTTGACTCGTAAATAATATAAAATTTTAAAATTTTTATTTGTTTTATTTACTTGACACTTCTATGCATATATTCATTCATCACTCCTGTGCGAATCTCGTAATCCGGTATATGTATTTAAAATCCACCGCACTTAATTCATTTCCGGAGGAAACACCTTAAGCTCAAGTTTCATCCACAATTTTGATTTGGGTCACTGATTCAATTATTCTAGCAGATGACATTAACAGAATACTAAATTAAACGTTGAGCACCACCCAATCACCTGTAGATTCAAAACTCATTTTAACCTCTATACTTTAAATTCACGCTTTTCTTCCATACTTCAAACCTCAATTTCTCACTAACTTCAATTCTAAACTCAATTCAATCGCAAACATAGCATATTTAAGTAACCACAAACTTTCATTCTTTCAATCCATAATCACAAACTATCACACCTGCTATATTCCACATACATGTCAATTTGCTAATTCGATTTCATATGGACCATAATAATCACAAACATCACAAACAGTTACAATTCCTTATATTCAGTTCAACTTCCACAACTAGTCACAAATCGTCACAACTGCTATTTTTAGCTCACCTTTTCATACTTGTCCCTAATCATGTTAATTCTCTGAGTTATTCTCACATGAATTACAAACTATCTCATAATGTCACAATGCTCCAACATCCAAAACATACTTTCACAACATACTAGTCACAAGGTTTCCCATGGCTCAAAAACCGATATACTCGCACTAAATTTCACTCATTGTTTCTCTAAAAGAAGGCGACATGGTAGGTGGCCAATTTAAAGGCATATACATATAATCTTCCCAAGTAAATGTCATCGTAAGTCAACACCTAAGGCATATAAGTCATCTCACCTTATGACATATGAATCACATAAGAATAAACGTTCTAATCATTTAGCACAAACAATCAACAATGCACATTGAACTTCCAAAAACTAATAAGGCCATCATAGTCTAATATTACTAAAAATATGGGTCTAAATGCCACGAGCTACCCCAAATTACCTCAATATGGGACTCCAACTAATAAGAATTAGATTCATCGTTGTCCACCACAAGGTCTACAAGCCAAGAGAAGGAAAATTTTATGAGTGTAGCACTATCATGCCTATTACAGCTAGAAATAAATATGAACCTATATTCAATCTCTTAAGAAAACTACAGACAATTCTATTATTCTTTAGTGAAAAACATGGAGAGACTTCCACCATTTGGAGTAGGCAATCAAGAAATGATATAACAATCCTTCACATTGTCTTTCCCACTAATTTCCTTTTCATAATCTTCATTTCTCGTTTATAAACTTTCAAAAGTACTTATCTATAAGTATCCCACTGAATGTGTACAACTATCTCTCAACACTTCAATTGCTTAGTAATACCCTATTCAACAATACGATACTTTGATTCATTCCTTAATAACAACCTCCAAAAAATAGACACTCCAACATGTAAATCAATAAATAGGCACCATATCCCTTTTCTTTTCTTTCTTTTAAAGGTAAAAAACCAATTATACATTCCATAAGCTCCCCAAAATAATATATACATAAGGGTAACCAATACATAATTAAAACTTGTGTAGGTCTTACAAGTAGAGGTCTCTAGTTCATAACTCAACAACCCCATCGCGAAACCAACAGTAGTAAAAAGGAAATAGAAATTAAGCCACACTCAGTCATACACTTAGCACATGCAAGTTATTTGCATAACACCTTAATAGGCAAGGCACAATCAACTAATTTAATTAAGTTGACTAGGTAATCACCTATGAGGTCAAATGTTGCACTTAATTCCACACGTATAGTTATCACAACAAATCATATAATCACATAATGAAGGACCTAGACAGCTATATGCAATGTAGACTCAAAGTCACCAAAATCTATCCTCCGATACCATAAATGTAACACCCCGAAACCCACCCTAGGAATATTACATTGCCAGGATTCCCTGAGAGGAACTCTTAAGGTATTTAAGGCGTCGGTTTGGCTTTCAAATTCCAATTTAAAGGTAATAGAGGTAATTTTTCATTTTAGTTTGAAATTTCTAAAAATTTCGGTAGAGTTCTATTTGTAATATGGCTTATTCCCTAGGCTTAAAGCCTTAAACAAGTGAATAAAAACTATAATATAACTCAACAAGTTACATGCTCGGAGTACACAACTCAACGGTCACACGTCGGAGTCCTACTAGTATGCATGTAAAACTTAAAACAATCTAATTAGCCTAGGACACACTTATACAACTACATGAACTTAACTACAAGTTATAACAAATAAAAACATATAAAATGCATATATCAACAACTTGTGCATTCGGAAAGAGCATCACACGCATGAATCCAGTGTACACTAAAGGTATGGGGCAATTCACCTTAAGGAGTACCTACAACTGAAAAGAGAGACGGAGTGAGCAAACCACAAGCTCTGTGGGTAATCCTATCCCAAAATCGCAATATTCACACTTTATTCGCATAAGACAAACCATAGAGTATTAGTAGTACCATCCATCAACCATATTGTAACTTTCGTTCCATAATTCTAACTTCCTTTTCAAACACACTCGTGTTCCAAATATCATTCAAACAACTATTTTCATATTTCGGGAGCTAGTTTACTAAATGAATCAGACCAAATCAAAACAAGGTAAAACTTAACTATTTAATACGCACATAAGCTCACGCGAGTTTAACACTTGAAATCGTATTTTCACATTTTCTCAAACAAGGTTTTGTACTTGTCCACAATCACTCGAAACATCGAGTCTCTTTTCAATCCTTTTGACTTGAACTAGCACCGGACAGTTTATTGGGACGTGACCCGATGACTCCGATACCTAGTTCTTCAAAAACTCTTGGAAGACTCTGTTTTCCTCATTAGAAAAGAATCAACCTGAGTACGCAATGTTGACGGACATCCTGATATGCAAGACGTCTTGGTCTGCTATGCACCACCACCTTCTTCATCTGGTTTAAACAATCCTTAGCGCAAAATTCATTCAAAATCAAAGTGATCACAATCACTCATCAAACTCGGTTTTAAACCAAAATCTCAAATTAGTTTAACACCCTAGAAGGCATAGCACGATGTGCCACCCTTCCAAATCCAATTTCACTTCTTTGGAACACATTTCCAAACACCTAATTAAATCAACAACTTTATTTGGTTCAAATCTCATTTTTTTCAAAGTAATACAAAAGTGTTTAAAATAGAACTTTACGTAAAATTGCGTTCGAAATGCCATTACTTGAATCATAGTTTTCCATTTTTCACAAATTCAAGTTGAAAGGAAATAAATTTAGTTTATTATGATTTTAGGTTCCTTCTCGATTCAATTCATCAATAATCGGTTCATCTTATCGTAAACAGACACATATACGGATCGATCACCAAGCACACTTATTCGGGATGACAAGTCAAGTATCCCTTAATCTAGTTTCTGTTCGGTTTAGATTTAGCTCATACGTAGCTCAAGTTCAAGTTTTATTCCTTCCAACTTCAATTAAGTTTCGCAATCTCTCAAGCATATAATAGTCCTATATCATTAACCAACTCTTTCTCGCGCATACTCAACCATATAACTCTTAATTTCATTTCACCACTCAAATTCCTTCAATTCTACTTATCTTTAAGTTCAGTTTAATCTCAAGAAATCAAATACGTTTCAAACTCAATTTAACCTCTCAATTCTACTTCACGACTCACTTTTCTGCTATTCGGGTAATCTTCAAGGTTGATTCGAGTTTTAGGAACTCTTCTTCATTCCCATTTCCAATAACGTATACTCGGTTAGTACAATGCCTAAGTAAATCTCTATACCTCAACTTATCATTCCAATTCCATTAGTATTAACTCCAACCTCGGAATTCACAAGGCAAGTAACGATTTAACATCAAACCCACAAATCCTCAATCTAACTCATTTCATTCCGATTTACTTCCAATTTAAACATCCCAAATCCTTTCCACAAATTGAACCAACACGGTTTTGACCGTGTCACTTGACACAGCTATGTCATGGCCCATGTCAACTTGACACAACCATGTCACTGCCCGTGTCAAGTCACATGGGCTCCGAGTCTCGATTTTAGCTATTTTTATGCCTATTTAAAAAGATTTTTAGCTACATCTTGGGGAGGCCTCTTGAGAGAGCCCTTGCTTAAGGTTTAGGAGTTAGATTAATTCTGTAGTTAGCTAAAACAAAACTTTATTAAGGATATTAATTAGATTAGATTAGTTTTAAAACATAAATGGCTAAGCTTTCTTCTTCCCTCTCTCTTTATTTGTTGCTTTGTTCTGGTTGATTTTGTTAATTTAGCATTACTTTAGGGTATAATTTGTTTAAATGCTTAATCTTTAATGTTTATTCATGTTTATTTACTTGTTTTGAGCTAGTTAGATTTACTTATTCTCTCTCCTCCATGTTTATTTCTTGTTTCTTAGTTCATGCTCTAGTGTAGTTTATGCTTGCAAATTTGAGTTGTCACTCATGCCTACCAAGTGTCCAATGAAATGCTTGAAGAGCTTTCATCCATATTTTTTATGATTGACTTACATCGAAAAGTGAAGTCAATTTGCTTGTGTGGAGAGTTGAACAGCCGGAATTTTCGTATGAAAATAGCGCGAACCCGAGGTAGGTCTAAGGGTTACTAACGTTGTGGTCTATTTGGGCTAACCCCATGAAAATAGACAGTTAGACCACTTAGACTAGCTCATGACCTTGGGTGAGATTTTCTAATGCAACCGACCATCTTGATTTGCTAGCTTAAGTTAAATAGGTTAGGACCTTGTACTGGCTTATTAGTTCATTTCTTGGAAAAATCACAATCCAACCACCTTTTTAATAACTTTCTTTAGTTTAGTTTTCGTTATTCAACTTTCCCACATTAGATTTGGTCTAGCTTGAGCCGCTCAAATTAGGCTTTGATATTTGAAACCGTACTCCCTTTGGTTCAAAACCCCGAGTACTTACTCGAGGCCACTTTTATTTGTGAGTTGTAGAAACTACGACGAACAATATCCTAGAACCTGACTAGAAACGGTCAAACGGGTAAGATTCTAGAACGGAAGCTGTTTGACTATTCCGGATAAGGTTCCTAAATTTTATGAACCTTGTCTAACAAGTTTATGTTTCGGTTCCAATAATCAAACCTTGGAACCATTAAGACAAGTTCAAGTTCAGATTCCTAGAACCGTGGGCACCTAGAACCATTAATAATGTTCTAGATTTTCAACATTTTTAGTTTTCAATTTTTAATATGAGATCCAAATGATTTTCACTTTTCACTTTTTAATATAAGGTCCAACCCACAATTGATTAAAAAATCTTAAATAATACTAGTAAGGACCCTTACCTTTTTTTTTATATAATAATAATGGTATAAACATGCTACCTTGAAACTAGAACCGAATCCTTAGATTCAGATTCAAGTTCCAAAAATTCAGAAATCGATCAAATATGTTCCGGTTCAAATTCCTCTAATTCATGTACTTGGTCATGGTACAATTGATTACTATTCCTAATTGTGCCACGACCCTTCACATGTCTTCTATTATTTGCACCTTTTCCTCTCCTCTCGCCAATTTGTTCTTTCGAATTGATCAATTATTTATTTTGTTTTAGTTCAATGGTGCATAATTGAATAGTTGTATGATTTTGAGGAGAGAGATTGAATGAGTTCATATAAAGTACATAATGATCCTACTCTTGTTAGGCTCAATTTTTTCATCACCTTTTAACGTATGTATCTCCTCCTTACGATCAGATTTAATTGTTGTGTAATATTTTGTGTTTGTTGTAGTAATTGGCTTGTTTTTATCGGGATTTACTAGGAACTGTTGGGAACAAATAACAGATAGCTAGGACGCTAAAATAAAATATAAATGATATAAATGACATAAATGAAGTAATTGATTTGTTTTTGTCAAGAAGAGAAATTCTAGTAATGAATAAAAGCATATCCAATTTTTCCTTGGGCAAATTCATATCACACATGCGACCCAAACATCCATTCCGGTATAAAAGATAGAAATATAAAGATACGAGTCCTGTTTAAAAGAGCACGAAACACTCATGTAACCATCTCACTCATTGACGACCAAATTACAAAGGTCCTCGTACTTCATATGCTGCGTGGCAAATTCACCAGACCACACCTTTGAAGCTATGATCTTGTTGGCTGCATCGGAGTAATGTATTCCATCAAAACTCACAGCACGAGACGGTTGGGAACAAATAGTTAGCATTCCTCCTTTACTGCCATAGCAAGATACCAATGGATTCTCAAGCCCTACAAAAACAAGCGAAAATCTTGCAACATTAAAGCCTTACATATATAAATGTACATGTAATGACAACAATTGGCAACTATCAATCTCTCACCATATTTTGGAGCATTGGCTATCAAGTCATACTTGATTTTGTACATGTCTATGTAAACGATTGTTGCCTTTTTCATTTCCGATCTTAACTTGGCAGATAACGAGTCTAGACCTTCATTAAATGTTGTTGCAAATTCATTCCAATCAGCTGAGCACCCTACTTGATCAAGCCGCAAGGAAAGACCAGCTTCCTTTTGTTGTTTAAGAATTACGGGCAAACAACCCAAAGGTCCGGTGTTGTATAAAAGAAACTTACGTCCACCGAGTTTGTATAGAGCCTATAGTATGAAACAAATCAAAATCAACAATCCCTCTTAATTCAGAATCTTAGTTACATCTCAAATACACTTCAACCAAGGCACAAGGACTTAATTTACAAATTGGTGAAAACCTAGCAAAAGAAGATGTAGGAGAGGTGTTGGAGATAAAGGAGATAAGAGAGACAAGGGGAAAATGTTTGGTAAAATGCAAACCAAAATCGAATTTCCTTCCCTTAAACAATCCCTATGAAAGCTAAACTAGTCTCCCTGTCATGAAAACATGATTACGAGATAAAAGAAGAAGCGAAAATTCCGATAACATATTGTTTAGAAACGCCCACCCATGAACATTCAACAAAATAAAAATACAGCAACATATCAAAATCTTTGAAGTTGCCCTCAACGAGGACTGTGGACGATTGAAATTGATATTCGTCTAACCGAGCTTATGATGATTAAATAACAAAGAAAAACATGCATGTAGAGGAGAAAAAAAACACCCCACAATGGCCTGAGAGTATGGAATAGGAGAAGTTCCCAAATTCCTAAATGTGCTAATGAATTGATTTTTCAAGAATGGTTCTTCTTGAATCATATTATTCTAAATCAGAAATATTTGTCAATCAGTCAAAAGTATATTAACCTTGTGAAAAATACTCTGAACAATAAATAATGGTCACCTAGCTGGGTTCTTGCCATACCTTAATTGCATTCTCGATGCTTTCAAGGGCTAATAATGGAATCGTCTTGTTGAACATTTCTACGTGGCTTAACAAAAGGGAATGATGGAGATCGTTTTGCCCGATATCGATGGAGAAAATGGCATTGCGATAATCAGCTTCGCTGTACATGGGTCCTTGACCTATGAAACACATTCATAGTGAACGTATTTTTATAATTAATTAGAAACACGCAGTAAACCCGTACGAGTCAGCATAAACAATATAGTATACCTTTGGGCTGGAGTTCTCGAAGTCTATATTGGAAATAAGCAAATTGGTTTGCTTGCGTAATCAAGGGCAAAGCCATGCCTAACATGGGTTGAGCAGTCATGCCACTAATAGCAAAATTAACGCCATTGGAGTAATTTGAGTCAAGGGATCCAAAGTATGGTTCGAGAGAGTTTGTCCTCAGGTTGTCACCTATAAAGTGAATCGTACGTTAATCCCACCCAATACTCATAAGATAGTGCCATTCATTGCAAACACCAAACACATTATATTATTAATAAGGAACGTCACTAGAGACAGAGGTTCTTACAGAGGAAATCGAGATACAGGCGTCCATCGGATGCACGACAATTGAGCTTATGGTCCGGAATCTCTAGAAGGATGCTTCCGAAAACAGCGCAGGAGCCTCCGGTGTCTGTGTTGCTGTCTCCAAAATTGAATAGGAGACATTTTGGAGCTGGCTGATCAGGAGAGTTGGCGGCAGAGAAGTTTATGGATATAAGGAGGTTGATGAGCAATAACAAGTATTGCCGTACTGATAATGCCATTGAGAGATCGAGAGAGATAAAGAGAGGGCTGGAGATTACGTATATGAGCAGGGATTCAAAAGGGTGAATTCATTGGGAGAATTAAACGCGATTTTATAAAGCCAAATGAGGTTAAACAACTCGCATGAGTTTTTTTTTTTTTTTTGGGGGCAAAAACAACTCACATGAGTTAAATAAACCAATTTTAATTAATGGTAGTTACAGTAAGGCTCAAGCCTTCATGTTTGTTAAATATCATGCAACAAAATGACAACTATATTTAAAATCATTCCAACACAACATACGCTGTAAATTTTATGGTATTACTTAATAAATTTCTTCTAAACCTCTAGTTTGCCAATCTACAATGTTTGATACGGGATTTGCCTTCCAATTTGGCTGGATCAAGTAGTCTGATTCATGTATTATAACTAGAGTTTACTTGGGGATAATAGAAAATCACTTTTTTTGCCCAAAAAAATCACAAATTTAAGAATATGGAATTGAATGAGGATTAATGAAATATAATATTAACCAAATAATTTAAAAGTTGTATCATGGTTTTCTTTCACTACACGAATTATATTCAAAGAGATTCATCATATAACTAAATTAATCATCGACACTAATACGTGCAGTATTCTCAAAATGTACCTGATTCATAATTTTTAATGAGATGCTAAGGCTAGGATTCATTCCCTTTATTATGATATTAATACGTGATTGATTATCACTATATATTTAATTATCAGCCTTTTTTCGATCAAAAAAAATTATCAGCCTTTTTAATTTCTTTTAATGACGATATAATGGATTAGTCACTCTCCTAATTTGTTATGTTTCTCAATTTTTTCAGAATTGAATTTTCTTTTACCATAATTCTATTCTCGTTAAGCAAGAACAAGTGTTTGAACTTGCTTCCTTTTAAATTTGTCTTTCTTAATCCAAATTATATAAGTATTAAAAATCAACACCAACCCTCCCCAAAACCAAGCAACAAATAATAAAATTATTAGGATAAATACCATGCTTATAAGCACGTTCTTTTTCTAATTTTTATTTGATAATATAATAAAATGAAATACATCGTTGATCGACAAAATTCAATTCATATTCTTTTAGTTAGTTCATTAACTTAGAATCTTTTTGCCAACTTAGAACCTTTGGTTGCTTATGACATTCCATAATCATGAGACTCAAGTCTCGATTTTTTAAGCTCCCTTTTCATGGTTATATTATCCAAGATTGTGTATTGTAATGTCCTAAAATTTAATTGTATTTAATTATAACATTTTACTGTTTTAATATTTAAGAGCAAGTGAGTCGCGCATAAATGTTAAAATGGAAATGAGAAATGTGAAGGAATTTGTCAGTTAATTGACCTAGAAATATCGATTCACGCTTAAATATTTATAATGTGTACAAACGCCCACTTATCAATAAATATATGTACAGTTATTTACTACGAAATTCAATTTCGGAACAGTTGATTTTGTTATAATAATAATAACAATAAAATAAATCAATAAAATAATAATAATAATAATAATAATAATAATAAAAATTTACAGCAAATAAATTAGGTACAAATGTATAGTAAAAGAATTAACCATGTGTAAAAATAATTAATATTTGGATAAGTCCAATTCTCATGGACAAGATGGGATGGAAGAGGATAAGATATGAGACTGGACCAGAAGCCCATTATAAATAAAAAGGAGGGGAGCTATTGGGCCACATCAGCAAGTAGAAAGCAAACACACAAGCCCAGAACCTGAAATTCCTGCATTGTGCAGCCCTCTGCCGCCGGCCACCTACCGCCAGCCAGCCGCCACTTTCCTTCCTCACTTTTTTTTTTCAACACCCTTCACTACTAAGGTAACTTTTCTAACTCTTTTTAGACTAAATTTAATTATTCATATCGGAAATAGATAGACGAAAAAAAGGAAAGAATTAATAATATATTTATATGCATTAAAAAAAAATTGAGGATATTTATTTGGGGAAATTAAAATTTTTGGACAAATCCACCCAAAAAAATTAAAATTTTTGGACAAGATTTTCGAACCCAAATACGTTTGGATCAAACCTATTAAAGTTAGGGTCAACTTATTTGGATTATGCTTATATTTCTCCTAAGTTTTTCACTTAAAATTTTTATTTATTTATTTTTTCTAACATTATTTTAAATTCGAGTTAAAATCGGATTCGAATTACAAAAATTAAAAAATTTACGTCTAAATTTGAAATTCGAGATAAAAATAATAGTAAGATCAATCAATTGCTTGCTTCCTATCAACCTCAATACCTGCTTAGTTGTCTTGCTTGTTTACTGTGTTTTTTCCAGATTGAACAAATTTAAGTTGTTAGATAGAACTTTTACTAGAGCTAACAACATCACACAATATCCCAAATTTAAATTCCTATATATTTCTTTATTTACTTTTATCGAAGTCAAATTCTATTGTTAACTTGCATATGCAAGAGTAATTAGTGCAATTGCTAACTAGATAATACTCCGTACTTGATACCAACTAAAAAATTATTTTACTCCTCCTCCTCTCTCCCCTTTCTCTCTAGAAAACTCTAAATTCTTCTTTTCTTAAAGGTTGTCATGGGCGTTTTGTCAATGGTAAGTCTCAATATCTCTTTCTGTTATGTTTTACCTAGTATTTTATGTACAAATAATTATTCTCTCCATTTGTGAGAGTCTCTTCATACCCTCTTTGAATGAGTGGTATTATCTCTCGCTTTTGGAGCGATTTTATTAGTTCCTTTTCATAGTATTATGATTGTATGTGGGTGAATTGTTGATAAATTATAAGATCGGTTCGTAACGAGTATTAATTATTCAAATTTGGACTATTACAGACAAATAAATATATTCGACAGGAAGACTATAGAAGATTTATGGATCTCCTCGTTAAAGGTTATAATATTAAACAGGTATTGAGTGGAAAAGGTGCGTTCGGATGAGTTTCAATTAGTTCTTTTTATCGAAAGATTCATTTTGTTATTTTAGTTGTAAATTTGTTTGAGTTTGATCTTCATTGTAGATGTCGTATGGTCTTTAATCAATGAATTTCCATTATTCTCAAAAAAAATAATAAATTATTTTAAAATAATTCTACTTTTTTGTTACCAAACTTTAAAATTAAATGGTACAAATTTTAAATTCTTAGTAATAAAATTAATATGTACATCAACCATTTATATCGCACGTTAATATATACGCATGTTCTCTCTCCGTTTCAAAATATTTGTCTTTTTAAGGTTATGAGAGAATACAAAGGAAACACAAAATTTATGTTAAAATACCAAATTGTCTCAAGATTTCATTAAAAATGAAAAAAATCAATAAAAAAAGGAGAGAAAAAATAATTAGTAAGGGTAAAATTGGTAAACTAGTCATTAATACGTCACCGCAATTATAAAACGACATATATTGTGAAACAAAAAAATTAGTTAAAGTGACATGTATTTTAAAATGGATGGAGTATTACAAGTGCTAGTTTTGTCTATTTTGTATATAATTCAAATTATTGTTAATCGAAAATTATATCTTACTCCCTAGAGTAGGACTTTTATAACCAATAAAATGATCAGTTTTTTTAATAAGAATAAGATGATGAATTTTTTATGTTGATGAATTTTTCAATAAAATGATCAGTTTTTTTACATTGATGAATTTTATAACCAATAGATGAATTTTTGTATTTTGATAATTTTGTAGAAACATTAATGAATCTATTTTTTTATATTTAATTATTTATAAAAAAATTATGAATTGAAATTTAGTTACTTAATTACACCTTCTGTATAAAGTTCATTTGAACATATATTTCTCTAATTAAAAAAATGATCCATAACAAGTCTTTTTATTATTTGTGTAAAAAGAATAAAAATTAAAAAATAAGTATATCTAATATTTTACAAATGAATATTATAACAAACTAAGAAATTTTATAATAATAATGATAAATTTTACAATAATTGTGATGAATTTTTAAAAAAGTCTATATTTGTCAATATTCATGCTCCTTAAGGAAATTTTCATCAATCTTCTTGGCATACGCTTCAATCCATTTGTTATATGACCTTACATTGATATTTATTACTTAGTTCTCTGCACAAATTTGTCAGCAATTCATCATAAATAATTAACATATTTAACAATATAACTTTATTAGTTTATCAAACAAAACAAATATTCATCGGTAAAATTAGTAAATTCATTAATAAAAATTGACAGAATTAATATATTTACCTTAATATCGATAAATTCATCATAGACACGAAAACATTCATCAATATTAATACTTAGCACGTTCGTCATTACAATTTATATATTCATCAAAAGGAATACATAATCAATGTAGAACTGTACAAATATATCCAAAATAAATAAATATTCATCATTAAAATTTAAAAATTCATCAAGCAACTTAATTTAGTAGAAAAATTTATCAATAATTGGAAAACATTCATAATGAAAAATTGACATATTCATAAATAAAATTTATATATTCATCAAAAAGTGCATATTCAATATGAAATAGTTCAAATACATTAAAATTGAAAAATATTCATTACAAAGACTTAAAAATATCAACAAAGAAAAATCATATTCTACTTGCATAAAAAGTGGCAAAAATTCATTATAATTTTGCTTTTTTATTCCAATTCATATCAATTCATTATAAATAAATATTCATCACTAATAAAAATAAATTCATCAAAACAAACAAAAATTTATCACTAAAATTAAAAAATTCATCAATATAAATAAATATTCATCAGTAAAAATAAAAAATTAATCGAAACAAACAAATATTCATCACCAAATTAAAAATTCAACAAAAATAGAGAGTTTAAATTATATCTGAATAAAAAAAATAAAAAAGGAAAAAATTTCATTTACTCTCTTGATACATCAAAATAAAAATATTCATCACTAAAGTTTACTCTCTTGGTCGTTGAGGTCTTTTTCCTCCTCAATCAAGTAGTGACTATACCCATTTTTAGCACTAACGTCATTGCTGGTGTGCCTCTCCGGTGAGAGCTTGACTTTGGTAACCATGAACCACTAGAAGAGAGAGAAAATGATTTTGATAACGGTGCGAGTCGGAATCAAAATCTCAGTGGCTAGATCTGGAATCATTTTTACGCAATAACCCTACCACTCGCTGATAACCTGAAAATGAGAAATGCCTAGATGGAGTTATAGAAGATGAACAAAGGATGAGTGAATGATGAGAGAGATTGAAAGAAGGGGGAAGGAGAGAGAGAGAGAGAGAGGAAAGGGGGTTGGAGAGAGAAATGAGGCAGTCAAAATGAGGAGAAAATTAACAGGGAATATATTTATTGATTTTATTATTTTTTTAATGGAGCCTGCGCGTGAAGTAGGAAGTTTACTACACCAGGTACTAACATATAAGAATTGATTATTAATATCTAAATTCCTGTGAGATAATGTAGTTTATTTTATACTATTGACAAATTCAACAATTATAGTTGTGTTTCATATTATTTAAAAAATATGGGAGGAGCTTTTAGTTTTTTTAAAAATTTTTTTTTTTGAAAAGGATAAGTACATCAACCTTAGGTAACCCTTCTCGCAAGTGTTCTACCTATATTGTCTTCCATAAGAATGGAGAGGAGAGATGGGGAGGAGGAAAACAAAACCAACACGACTTAGAGACAATTATAAGCCCGGATCTCGCAACCCAATCCGCGGCTTTGTTCCCTCTCTCGTATGTACGTTGTATGACAACCCTTCGCATTGACTAAGGTAACTCAAAGTGTTTTGTTATCGAGAGGTTGAGATGGTAGATTCTTACAAGCTGGAGTGTCGTACCTAGGACGAGCCTCGATGCGGTGGTCGAGGCATCGGTTATGAGAAATGGTGTCGGAGCGGCCGTTCAAGAAGGTCACCATCACTTGATACTTGAAGGGGATAACCTCACAGTTATTAGGGTTATTAAAGGTGAAATTCAAATCCCGTGGGAGATTCACACGTTGTAGGAACTTTATTAAAACTTTGTTTTGAGGTAAAAAAATTGTTGTTTCTTTAGTGGATCGTATTAGTCATAATTTTTACGGAGATTATAAATTGAAGCATGACTTATCTGTAAATATCTCTTTTTATTTACGAATGATATATATAAAATAATGAAAATTTATAACCTCCAGTGGTTTTTTTGGGGGGGTTTGGGTTGTTTAAGGCACGCATTAACTCTCTGGCATGCAAGAATTTCAACTTTTTGGGGGGGTCCTCATCTTTTATTCCTCCTACCACTTAGCCATTGAAATATATCAAATCTCAATAAATAAATAAAAAACTCTTTTATCTTATGGTTTGTTATAGCGTTGGTAAAATTTTGTCTTATTCAATAATTAAATTTGTCAAATCTAAAAAATTGAGTGTGGTTATGAATTTTTCATCAGAATTTTAAAATCGATACAATTTTTTAGTTTGTTGTCGAAACCCGATTTTGACCCGAATTTAAACTAAGTACGAATTGTCCAATCTAAAAAGAAAAATTAAGTTTCTGAAAAAAATTTTATCTAAATTTTAAGCATTGACTGATTTATCCGACCCAATTTTGACCCGAATCTAAATTTTTCTCGGTGCTAATTTGTTCTCATTTGTCATAAAAAAGAAAAAAGAAAAAATAGGCTTCGTGTCAAAAAAGTGGAAGAAAAAACAAAAGAAAAAGCGTAACCCTTGATGCTCACGAAACCAGGAAGAAGCCCAAATCAACTGACCTAAAATAACCTCTGTATTTTAGAAAAACAACCCAACAACCGAATTTTGAATCCAATAGCCAACCTCAGCATATAACTCAGAATATTCTCCATTCGAGTTCAAGTAACATTCGAACTTCGATACCCAAAAATTCCCCTCAAATATTGGAATATTCCGTTATATTCCCGCCTAATTTCCCCCTTTCCGTTACAAACAATCGCTACCCACCAACCCTTCCTTTTACCCCGTTGATTAATTCCATCCAAGGGTCCTGATCTTTCTAATTTCAAGGCCCACAGGATCGAATTCTGCACCAGAAAATACTAGATGAAACAAAACGTGTTTCTCTGGACCTCAAATGAAGGAGGGGTAATATTCCTTTGGCATCAAGAATTTAGCATATTAACCCTTTTTAATGTCCTACTATAAATACCCTTTGTGCCTTGTCCTAGGTTTATCATACACCAAAACACAATTAAAAATCACATCATAAGTTTTCCATTCATTCTCGAAGTTTGTTTGTGGGTTTTCTTCAATGGAGGGAATTGTGGTGGTTTTCGACTTTGACAAGACGATTATCGATTGCGATAGTGATAATTGGGTTGTCGATGAATTGGGCTTTACTGAGCTTTTCAATCAGCTTCTTCCCACCATGCCTTGGAACACTCTGATGGTCAGTTTCTCTTTCCTCTGTGTCTCTAATGGGCTCTTGGGTCATTGTTGAGTTGGAGTTCTTTCTTTCAATTCCTCTGTTTTCTCCCGAATAACTCTGTTTCATTCCTCTGAATCGCAGGACACAATGATGAAGGAAATGCATGCCAAAGGAGTCACAATTGATCAAATTGCGGAGGTTCTGAAAACAACTCCAATTCATCCTCGCGTCGTTCCAGCCATCAAAGCCGCCCATGCTGCAGGGTAAATTTCATTTTCTCTATTTACAGGGTATTATACTACGAATGATCAATAGAACAGTAAATTTAACGTGAAATACTTTCTGGGTTTTGTTTTTTCAGGTGTGATTTGAGGATAGTAAGTGATGCAAATCAGTTCTTCATTGAAACAATACTGGATCATCTGGGGTTGAGAGAGTATTTCTCAGAGATCAACACTAATCCTGGCTATGTTGATGAAGAAGGGAAATTAAGGATACTGCCTTACCATGATTTCAATCTCTCCCCTCATGGTTGCGATCGCTGCCCTCCAAACATGTGCAAGGTAATGCATAACTCCAGCTTTATTCATTTTTAATAACATTAAGATGCAATCTCGAAGATTCTGATTTATTTTTAAGTCACAGCAAGATTACATTTATTTGTTTGAGTCACAAGATTTTGTTCCACTTTAATTAAAATAAATGGGATTATTAATTTTTATAGACGATGAACTAATCCAAGGTAGAATTTGACTTTGATATCTTTTTAGAAATATTTTACTACTAAAATTGGTAATGGTCAACTGACATTGGAATTTTCACCGTGACAGTGAAAAGTCCTAATTTGTGGGAGCACTTTGAGGCTTGAGTCCCACTTGTTTGTTTATGCTTCTCTGTTTTTCTTTAAAAGTGAATATTCCAAAGAATAATTTTAATATAATTTTAATACCTTCAACTTTTTTAAAGAATAAATTTTTTACCCCATATTATTTAAGATCATACATAACCAGTTTATATATAAAAAAAAACCATGCTTAATTAAATTCACATCTAATATTGTTGTGTTTATTTTTGAAAATACAGGGTCTAATAATCCAAAGGCTACTCTCCGAGGAAGGAAACAAGAAATTCATCTACTTGGGTGATGGAAGTGGAGACTATTGCCCCTCCTTGAACCTAAGAGAAGGGGACCATGTTATGCCAAGGAAGAACTTCCCTGTGTGGGACTTGATCACCGGCAGCCCTAAGCTGATCAAAGCCAAGGTCCATGAATGGACCGACGGTGGGGACCTCGAACGAGTTCTTCTCTCCCTCATTCAAGCCATCATCACCAATGGAGATGACAGCGAACCCGGGTTCTTCTCCATCGATTGCAAGCTTAAGACTTTGCCATTGTCTTCCCATGAAGCCTTGCCTAAAGCTCTACCTGTACCATTCTAAATGACTTGATACCTCTCTTAATTGTTGTTTAACACCATTTTACAGAAGTGGGGATAACTGAGCCTTTCATTTGTGGAAATCAAAGCACAATCTAATCCTTTTTTTTTTTCGAATTATTCTCTTTTTTTCTTTGAGGTTTTAATTTGAATGGATTTTGTGTACTGCCCCTTGTTGCTCAAATGAAGCAGCCAACAATATGAATTATCATGTCCTAATTTTGTAAATGAGAATATCCTCCATTTCATTTGAATCGGCTACTACTATCTTTTTCGATTTTGAATACTCTAAATTCATATGTGTTTTATGTACTTTTGAATACGAGCCAAGCCAAGCCTTCTCTACAAGTACATTTTTCTGAAAAGCAAAAATCAGAAAAATCAATAATAATTAGAAATAAATCTAAAGTAAACATAATCCCCACCTGTAGGATATTGGAGGACATCAAATTATGTATTTTGCACAAAAAATATGTAGAGTTTTCTAAAATATATTGACACACGAGCTCATGGCTTCTGATATGCAGGGTGGAAAACATCAATGTTCAATTTTGCTTCCGAGAAGGAATAATTCATCCTTTGGTACATCACAAAAGAAGAGAACCTGCAATTTATGGGCCAGTGAGCCCAGAACAATTTCAGGCCTAATTCCAGGGAGGAACTTTCCCGTTGGGCTAAAGATGGGGGCCCAGCTGAACGTTGGAATTTGAGGACGATTTTAGTACTATATATATATCACCAGGATTAATGGCTTGTGGTGGACCGACCTCAGAATTTTTGTTTTTAAGGGGAATTATTTTTAACAATTTTGGACATTTTTTGTAATTTCTTGTGGAAGGATTCGTTATCTAAACTGAAGTTTATCTATATCTATCCATAAATATGCGTTGAAATAATTTGCTACGTTGCATTTGGGGATAGCGTGGTGGTGTGGCTTGTGTTGGATCAAGGGGCATCAAATTTTGTTTAGGAATATTTATGTGATTGTCCTATGGATATAGTTAGTACTAGAAAGTAGAGAATCTAATCCATGCCACATTACATGTATAAAAGATATGGTGAATATTATTAGTTCATGGATGGAGTTTATTGGTGTTGAGAGAACAACTTGCTCATTGAAGGAAAAATAGATTGAAGTGTATGTATATGACCTAATTGGCATAAGTCATGTGTCAGCTCGAATCGAATAATTTCAGCATCTAACTTTAGGAATCATAGCGGAGGACACAGTTGGTTTAAGCTCATCGGAAAAGAAAACTATAGAGTATGAAAATGAGTATTGTCCCATATTGATAAAATAGATAGTCTTGAGCATATATATGAGTTTGTGAGTTACTTCTTGTATCCATTACTTCGGTTGAATTACGGCTTAATTTATATAAAATTTCATCTTATATTAGCTCCCATCAATCCACAATCAAGGCACCTGCTCTCAACGATGCCTCTATATTCTAAATATGATATGTTGCTAAAAATGAAACTTTCTTATAACTGTGCTGTTGCCATTTGAGGATGAGGAATCTATACCTCTTTTTTTTTTTTTTTAATGTTTATGAGAAATAGGGTTCACTCATAATATTTTCCCCGTTTAAATTGTTCTGTTTTGGTTAAAAAGGTTTAAATGTTAATACAGGTATAAATATCTAATAATAACTTTCAAAAACTTTACAATTAAGGAAATTGACTTTCATTGGAGCAGGTTAAGGAAATGTAGGTGTTGATTGTAGTCTAACTAAGGGCTACTAGAGAAATAGTAGTGTCCATTAATCATAGTCTGAGAAACAAGCCATTTACTTGGTTGGCTTATTTACGTGGATCTCAACTTCAAATCTCTGATATGGAGAAAGTAACACAACACGAGTAAGAAAAAGACAAACTAGTTGCTAGCTGAACCACTTGATTATTAAGAGTAAGCCGTCCCTCCTGCTTCTTCCTTCCAAGTTTGTGTTTTGTAAATAAAAAATATATATTGAGCTCAAATTTCTATATTATCCTTATAACTAAATATTGAGCTTAATCATAGTTTGAGAGAAAAAGCCCTTTGCCTAGTTTATGATTTTCTTAGTGTTTTTCTCCTAAATAACCTCTTTCTCTCTAATAGTCTCTCGTGTAATAGACGGTATTATCTCTTTCTCTTCTAAAGCAAATCTAACAATCCAGCATCGAGTTGTTTAGGTTTCTTTGGATTGAATTATTGATTGCATTATGATATAACAAAGATCAATTCTTTAAATTTATATTCTGGTAACAATTAAATTTTCTCAAAAGAAAGTTACACAAGTTTGACAAATCACCTTGTCAAATATTGTATCATGAAATAATGATCAAGTGGAAGAGGAGTATTCGAAGCATAACAATTATCTTTTGACACGAGCATTAATTTTGTGATTTTAGTAATGTACTTTTTGAATTTAAGATCTAGTATATATACCATATGACTTTCAATTAATAATTTCATCCTTTATTTTAAAAAAATAACTAAAAATAAATGATCCGAATGATTTAACGGTAAAACTGATTAATTGTTAGATATCTTTGACCAAATTATTATTTGGGTGTAAACTGTACGGATACACCCACAATTTGCAAGCAAAGACTCCATTATTGAATCCGTTATGCAACGTCTTGACGTAGTATTTAAGAATTGATTATCTTGTCCAAGAAATAATATTTGATATCCCAAAAAATGATGAGAAAGTGGGGCAAATTGACATGATAATTGGTGGTCAATAAGGAGGCACACTAGCTTTCAATAAAGACAATAATAATTGAAATACCCAAAAGAAAAAATCAATATGATTGGTCGTTAAAATTGCTCAATGCACAAACAAATTTGACCAAAAAGTTGGTTTTCCACCAAATTAAAAAAAAATAATTAGTGAAACACTTCATCCCCCACGACAAAGACCACCTGTGTCGAAACCTACTGTGTTAGCCAAGACTAAAGAGATTTGCTATATATGAAATTAAAGCTACTTTTTTTTATCTTTTCTTTTTATAAAGATTGCACGACGTAACTCCATTGCTTTTCATCGATTATGAAATGAAATCCCATTTGCTGGTGGCTACCTTGGGTAAGCATGTCCATGCATGACGATTATTAATTAAAGTGCCTATATATGATTAAGTAGCCTGTTTTTTTAAAAAAAAAAACCTATAATGTTGGGTTTAAGTTTTAGTTTAGTTGGTCCTTAAATAATGGGTAATTAGTTCAAATTATTATCTTATGCGATATTTAACTTTAGCTGAAAGGGGGTTTAATAGCAACAAATGCCTTTCCAATTTTGGCCAACCGTTCGTTTTAGATGAATTTGTGTTGGATCGATCATAAATCAACGATTAGCTTATATGTGTTAAATATGTGTCGTAAAGATTGTCATGGTTATAATCCAATTAAAAATGATCTAATAAAGTTACGAGTCATTTGGGCTTTAATATATCTATTATATGTGTGGAGACCCGCGATGACCGATTATTATAATATGATGGGCAAAACAAGTAGTATGTTAAAACTCTAAAAGGGTTTACATATATAAATATTAACTTATAATCCCCATATAACACATACGAATTATTTCTCCCCGAAATCCTATTATCGAGAGAGAGAGTAAGACAAGAGGAATTCTCATGGGTTGTTTTGATAATACGTATATATGTGAAAGACCTAACCATGTTACTTAAGGAGAATTGCTACAAACCATAGATTCAGGTGCGTTTTATTAATCTGTTATATTGATTCGATGTATTATATTTATGATAATTTTCACTGTGAGTTTCCCAAAGAACTTTCCTTATATTGGATCTTTAGAATAATTAAGGTTAATTTTGACGTTTATTTGATTTTATTTTTTCCCCTAATTTTCGAAAATTTCCATTGCCTCCTTTTTTCACAATTTTTCTAGACAAATGTCGCTCGCTACTAGAACCCTAATATTTCAGCCATTTAAACTTCAATTCAGATCTAATTTGGTTCCAATTGATTGAAATTAGTTTAGGGCTTTTGGTTCCTACATGTTTAATTAGCATGTTTTGGTGCTTTCATTTTGTAGTTTCATGTGCCAAAGGGGTGGTAGCCTAGTTGGCTTTCACCCCGATCTTCCATGCTCACCACCGAGGTTCAAGTCTTAGGGATTGCATTATATTTCCATTTGAGAAAATTGTGGGAAAGGACCTATGCCATTGAGGAGATTCACTAGAGAGAGGAGAAGTTTGGTACCAGATGATTACATCGGATTTCTTCAAGAACATGAGGTAAACATTGGTTTGATGGAACATGATTCTAATCAAACTAGTAAAAGCTCTAACTTTCAAGAGTTGATAGATGTCATAGACGATAATATTAGTTCCTTAGCGATGGAAGGTGATCCAATCAACTTTCATTAGGTTATGGAAAGTGCAAATTCTTATAAATGATTGGACGACATGAATAAGGAAATACAGTCCACGAAGGATAATGATGCATAGTGTCTCGTCCCATTGCCAGAAGGTACGAAACCCATTGATAATAAATGGATATTTAAAACTAAGAAGGATTGGATGGGCATTGTGGAGAGATTTAAGGCTCATGTTATTATGCAAGATTTTACACAAAAGGAAGACATAGATTATACATAGACTTTCTCTTTAGTTTCTTTCAAAGACTCATTAAAGACTATAATGACATTAATTACCCATTTTGACCTACAGTTACATCAGATGGATGTCAATGGCGACATTGATAAGATAATACAGATGAGGTAACCAGAAAATTTTGTGGTTAAAGATCCAAAGAAAATAGTTCAAAATGGTATACGAAATTTCACCAAATAGTTCTCTCATTTGGTTTTGAGATGAATTTTCTTGATGAATGCACGTGCTATAAGTTCATTGGAAGAAAATACATTTTTCCGGTTCCGTATGTCAATGACATATTGTTTGCCAATGATAATATAAGCTTATTGCATAAAACTAAGATAATTACATCACAGTATTTTGAAATGAAAGATCTTGGTGACGCCTTATTTTGTATTATCCATCAAGATACATCGAGATCGTTCTTGATGTATGCTTGGGTTGTCACAAGAGAATTATATCAAAAAGATATTAAAAAATATCCATGTAAGACTACAAAAGGAAATGGTTTCTTAGTGGTGAAAGAAAGAGTTCAAAATGGGGAATTATCAATTGAGAATATTAGTACAAACTATACGATTATGAATCCACTTATAAAGGCGATATCTCTCAGTCAATATCATAAGCATGTAGCTTATATGGATATTCTGTCATCTTTTGAAAATGTTCAGTTTCATGAGAGTTTGTAATTTAGATGCACATTTGACTTGTGATATTTAGTTTTATTATTAGGATATTTTCTGCATAAGTAAAGTTATATTAAAGTTTTCCCTTTACACTTTTTTTTTTATATATATATAGTGATGATCTCACTAAGATTTAAGGTGAACCAATTAAAAATAGACATGTTCATGTCATATTACATGAAATTTTCAAGCTAAACATCCACATTATGATTCATGCCATTCTTTTATATGTGATTATTAGCATATGTGATTATTGACGGGTCAAAGTACGGTGATTGTAATGAAGGTCACTTTGATCCTATGTTGATATTATTGATGGATGGGATTGACGTCGATATATTGCTATGCAGTACGGTTGAGCTCAAAATTTCGTTGTTTATTATGATATATGTTTGAAAGTTTACACATATAGCTCAAGTGCGAGATTCTCAGGTGATAATCCAATGACAAGCTTATATGTGATTGAATATTTGTGTTAAGAACTGTCATGGTTATAACCCAATTAAAAATAATTTGGTAAGGTTATAATAATTCGGGATTTAATATATCTAATAGGTTGTGGGTTATTTGTGTAGAGAACAGCAACCCATTTTCTATAATGGGTGGAACAAGTAGTGAGTCAAAACCTTAGAAAGATATATAGATATAAATATAAGGTTAGAATCCTCATGTCACATACATAAATTGTTTCTCTCTACCATCCCATTATCATAGAGAGAGAGAGAGAAAGAAAGAGAGTGAGATAAGAGGAATTCTTAAGGTTTCTTTTAATTGTGCGCGTAAATCTTGAAGACCTATTCACATTATTTAAGGAGAATTGATGTCAACTATATATTCAAGTGCGTTTTATTAATTTATTTAATTGATTTGACATATTAGAGTTTGGGTTTATAGTAATGATTTTTACTGTTTTTTCCTTAAATTTGTACCATGTAGTACACAACTTATAATCACAGTGTCGAACATTCCATGATATAAGCTTATATCTCCAATCAAGCTAATACTTGACACAAATTAAAGTATATTCGATCTAATTAAAATTTAGCTCGAACTCTTAAATTGATTATGGTACTATCTGCCGATCATTAACCAAATTATCTACATTTTTCTGGTTTTTATCAGATTTTTCAAATCGGATAAATTAAATATCAATATAGTGCAGGTGACGCAGGTGAGATTGTCATATCTACCGAAGGTTATTTGCCATTTTCTAATATTGATAGTACATGTTTGCTATGGTTTATTAGGGAGTTTCAAATATTTCTTTCTTTTTTTGTTTTTCTTTTTTCTAGGTGTGTAATTTTGTGTAATATATATTGTTGGCATCTACATAAATATATTCAAAAGAACGAACTCTCTTCACTAATTGCTACATGTTGTTTTCATATAATTTTTTAAAATATATTTCTTCCCATTATTAAAAAACTCTTAAAGTGTAATTTTAATTTCTTTTTAGCACCTCCAATATTAATTTTTTTATTTTATTTTTATTTTTAAAACTAATATACACATTAGAATATTACGGTTTCTAACATATATTATCAAAATTATTGCAATGGCTGATAATAAAGTTGTTATTTGGTACACTTTTTTATATTATCCGGTGGAAAGACATGTAGATAAATATAGTATCTTAACATACTATTAAATAATTTTTATAGTTATATTAAATTAAAATTAATTATGATACTGAAAAAGTATGAAACATTTATGTATTTTCATAATAAGAATTGATATATTTTTTAATAATAGGAGATAGGATACACATAGTTTACAAACTATATAAACATAATTATAGATCTCATACATCATATGATTTCTCAAGACTTGTTTAAACTCATATCTGTCTCAATAAATTACAAAAATAATTTACTAATGTACCCAAAAAATTTACTTTTTGAACAGATGTATACCATGCTTTAGCTTGTAATTGTTCAAAGTAAGTAGTATAATTTATAAATAATAAATACCTTCAAAATACAGTGCACGGACATTTAGATTTATAACATGTTATATCCAAAATTGCATAGAAAAATGGTGATTTTTTTCCATTGCCTTTAATGGAAAGAATGAGGGGTCCTTTTAACAAATACTTTGAAAGGAAACCTTTAATCTTTGCAGGCTCATATCTTATGCATTATTTGTGGTGGACTTGTTGGTACATGTGTGGTGTTAACCCCTCTGTAGGCACTGCTTGTCGCTTGAAATGCATTATGCATCGATAGATCTTCCTTTTTCAATACAATACAAGGTGATAAAATTCTACAAACTATTGACAGTATGCTTGAGGCATATATGTTGTATCATGGAAAGACATAGGAAAAATTCTACAAATTGTTCGAATTTATCTCATCCCAAAAAAATGGGTACAATCATGTAATTTTTGTTCAAATTTTAAATTCGGTCAATCATTTATGTTTCGATTGAAATCTGAGTCAGATTTAATTTTACAATTGGAGTCTAAGTCGTTCAGATTTTACAAATCAGATTGGCTTTGGACACATTCATACAATTGGTCAATCAGCAGGTGTAGACTTTGAACACCACTTTAGGTTTATCTCCAAAATTTGTATTACAAATTTGGACATTTAGATTTGGACATCAGATATTTGAGTCCAGCTTTGGTTAGAGTGTCCAATTTAGTAATACAAACAAAGTCGGGTATGAAGTTTTTGATCAATTGTCCAATTTTTTCAAACTCAAATTGACACTGACCCAAATTTTTGTCAATTCTATTATAATTGATTCCTATAAGTATAACTAACTTTGGATAAAATATAGTTGTATGCGAGGTCCGCTTTTCATAAAATATTTACATTTCAAACTTTAGTATAACTTTATGCAATTGCATATATTATATAAATCTATGCATATTTCACCTAGAATTTAAATATTTTGAGAAACATGGATTTTATATATAGTAGTTTCCCTTGTATGATTGGGTGTCTTACTATCTCTTAATGTATTTGTATATAATCCGGTTGTGACTCTAAGAAGATAACTAAGATTAGGAAATTATACTAATACATATATTTTTTTTCATCTCATACAATGATGCTATTTTACACCCCTTAATTTGTGTGGATGCTCATAAAAAGGAAAATAATAAATAAAGAGACCTCTTAATTAGTCTCTTGCTAGCAAGTAATCTAACCACAAGGATTGAATAAATGTTATTCACTTTCATTAAATCGGTTGCTTCTTGGCTCCTTTTTTAGATACTAGCCCATGATCAAAAGTTCTCAATAAAGTACTTATCAGCAATATGTAGTGGCAAAGCTATATGTAATCCAATGGTATCTTAGAACGCCGTTGTGCTTAGAAAAATATTTTATTAGTTGTTAATAGATGTCTTTTATTTGGGTATAATTGGATGTCCAAACACCCTTAGAAAAACTACAAGGACCTAAAGAATGCACGTACACATAAAAGGATATCTATAGTTCAAATTCCTAACTTCACTCAACATGCATAAATCGAGAAGCAAGGATAATAGGATATGTCTGGCATACTCATTGTTAAATATTGTACACACCCATACTTATGAATTCAGATATGCTAATATATCACCATCTAACAAGGATAATAAGGTCTTTAAAGAAATTGGAGTACATATAAGTCCTTCTAGTGAAAGTTAAAATGTTAAAATAATTCAGAGATGTAGTTTTCATTAAATTCTTTTGTATAAAAGAAGTTTTAAAGATTTATGGAACAAATAGTAGCACATTTTTTAGATCATCTTTAACCTATTAAGGAAAGTCTTGAGGGAGCCTTTGTTAGGATTGTAGAGCTCTCAAACAATGAAAAAATGAATTAAAAAATAACATAATTTGGGACATAAGATTTTAACGTGGAAAAAACCCAAAATCGGGAAAACCCACGAAATCGATGCACTAGACTTCAAGAATTCCCCTCAAGTTCTCACTAACTTATACACTTGTAATTCACTACTCATTGCATAACAATGGAGGTTTTAGCACTGATTAAATAGACATAATCAGTCAAACAACATTTACAAGCATTAACCGAGGCATTAAACACAAAGGAATCCAAAGCAAAACTGCCGAAACCGAAGAATTTCACCGGCCGGGTAGAAAGCAGCCTGGCACGGTCGTGCCGGGGACCTTTTTCTTGTAGTTTTCGCCAAGATACTCCTCGTCCATGCCAGCTTCAGTCATGAGCGTGCCTTTTTGTTCCTCTAACCATGCTTTGCTTGAGAATCTCGAGCCCAACTCATTAGGCTCTATATCCCAACAACCTTGAATCTTGTCGCTACCGATTAGTGTAAGCATATCGAAATTACCTATATATAATCCAGTCGCTTTTTAAAAAAATAATAATAAAACAAATGTATGTCTGGACATCGATTCTTAATATTAGTTTTCAAAACTTATTCCACATCAATCATTTTTGAAGAAAAGCTTCAATGTAAATTCCCTAAAATATTTGGACACAGAACTTTATCCAAGACAAATTAATAAGATTTTCTCTTAGCACCAAAAAAAAAAAAAAACTAATAAGGTTTTCTTTGCATAAAAAAAGTTTTCTAAAACATTAAAAATACATACGAAACTTTTGCAATTAATCAAAACTTTTAAAACATTTATCCCCATATCTAAGGGAATAGAAAAGAATCAAAAGGTCGATTATTCTGTGTTATAAAATTATTATTTTTTCGCACATGTTATAAAATTGTTGATGTACCGTTGATTAGATTTATACAAAAAAATAAAAATAGATTTATGTATAAGCATGTGTCAACTACTTTTTTGTTTTTGAAAGGAATGTGTCAACTACTTAAGTTGCTAGATGTTAGATTGTTTTCATCAGCTGGCGGGAATGAGCTTGCTTTCTTTTGAAGTGAGCATGTTATTTATTTGAGTATCATTTTCCTTTATTTCTTTTAAGCTTATTATTAATGATAAAAAAATATTGAAATTGCTAAAATGAATATCAATATACATATTTTAAAGTTATTTTCAATTTTGTGTGAGACGATCTTATTTAAGAAATAGTATGATATATATTTTTTAAGGTGACTTTCAATAACTATGGGAATGATTATTTGGGCTGACTATTAGTAAAGTTATATTTAAGCAAATTGTCAGTCACATAAATTAAAAGGTTGCTCCAAAAATGAGTTATAAGTCACTCCAACACCCCTAAAGATCATTTCTTGAGAACTTTTAATTTTCTAAATTTGAATAATTAAATATGACAATCTTTCTTTTAAGATAAAATAAATAAAAAATGTGATAATAAACAGCGGAACAAGGAAAGAATTAATTTTAATTTCATATTTGAGCATGGAATTTATAGTCCTGGTGTAGTCTAACTAGAATTACCTCTAAAATATGAGTTTAGTTGAATAACTCACATTTATCCTTATAAAAAATTAAAAAATATAGTAATAGTCCCCCCTAAAAATTAATACATGATCGAAATTTGTAAGTCCCAAAAAATCCCGTAATTTCCCTCCCCTACCATCTATAGTATAGACACATGATGTAAGTCCCGGGTTCATGGTATAAGTGCTCCCGTACTTTGTCCCGGATTCATGGCATAAGTGCTCCCCTACTTTGTTCGGATTTGGTTAGTTTCTGGATGGGCAATAAAGTGTTGAGGAATATAATCCGGTTGGATTGAGTTAATTAGGCAGGGAGTGGTGGCAAACTATAACAACACGAAAAAGAATGTTTTCAGTGTAGGAGGTTTAAGATCCTTTTTATTACATCGACTCATAGTAACTGCATTTTATTCTTCTTCCGACATTCCACTTTGGAATTAATTCTTTCATACACATCATAAGAGGAACCATTCCAATGCTGTGTTGATGTATACTATTATTCGTCTCATTATTACTTAATTTTCTTATTAATTTACTAACAGTTTTATTTCGATAAGTCAATTTTCTTTATGTCTTGTGAGAATCGGTGTTTTTCTTTAGGTGTATTTTTTGTTTCATTTCCTCTTCTTGTGGGTTACTGCAAAGCTTTAATTTTGTGTGAGTTTTTGTCTTGGAGTAGCATTTTAATATTTTGATCAATTCGAATTATTAATTAAGTCAATATCAGTTTTTAGTATGTTAGCGTTTCAATTAGCAGTTTTAGTAGTACACAATATTTTTAAACCATTAAAAAGATTATATTTTGATCGCGCATATGCTATTTTCATTATATCTTTTATTAATTTTATATTTGGCAAATTATTCATCGAATATAATTACTTGATTAATGTATTAAAAAGAACAATTGATAAAAGGATATCTTGAGATATCATATGAGTATTGTATAAAGTCGCCCAAAAGGTTTAAAAAATAATATATAATTAGTATCCTCACATTTGATTTTGTTGGGTTGATTGTTAATCATCACTTACAGCTACGCTGGAATGACGTTTTGCCTCTGATATTTACGACAAGCTACATCAGATGAAAGTAAATCGCTAAAATAATAGTGTATTGAAAATAATAATAATAATAACAAAGTAAAATTTTAAAATAATAATAATGATAAAAAAATTAAGTATTTACCATCAAAACAACTATCAACTATCAAAATAGCTAATTTTATCGAATAAAACTTTGATATTAGTTACCGTCAATTTGGAAAGTTGCAGTGAGTGATTAGATCTTAGTATATCATGATTGTTTTAATTAGGGTAGGAGTCCAAAATAAAACTTTATGTGGTTCGATCATAATAATTTTATTTTTAAATATAATCAATCATATCAAGTAAAAAATATCGGGTTATTCTACAAAATCATACATATAGCTCTTCAATTCTTGGGAATGATGCACTGACTTGAAAAATTAGATGAGTTGCAAGAACGATATAATGACTTTAGGGCATGTTTGGTTGGATGTAATCAAAGTGGTAATGTAATCAAATTGGTAATGTTGATTACATTACCATGTTTGGTTAAAACTTTGTAAAGTAATCAAAATTGTATTGTAATCACATTAATCTCGACCTATACAATTACAATTACTTGAACATTTACTAAATAATTATGATTACATCCTTGTAATTAAATTTTTAACACACTTTTAATAATTCTCTCTCTCTCTCTCTATTCCATATCCTTTCTCTCTCTCTCTCTCTCTCTCCTTTCTCCCCCTCACTCTGTCTCTATTCCATATCCTTTTTCTCTCACCTCATGGCGAGCAAAAATTCATCCATTTGAAAACTTTGATTTTCTTTCTTCTAATATCTTAATATATGATATGATCGGTTGGTCATTAAGGGAAAAATTTAACTTTAATATTTTGAATTCAAAATTTAACTATTTAATTAAAAAGATAAAAGAAGCTTAAATTAAAATTTTTAGAACAAAATTTTTTACTTGTTAACATTTATCTTAATTCAATAAATATTTATCATCAATAAAGTAAGTTTAGTTGGTATTTTTTAATTTAATAAATATTTATCATCAATAATATAATTTCAGTTGGTATTTTTTATCAATGAAAAAAATTCAAAACTTAATTATATGATAGAAGAGAATAAAAAAAAGATCAAATATAAATTAAGAGTTTAAAATTTTTTTATTTGGACAATATTTATCTTCACTACGAAAAATATTTTTCGCCAATAGAATAATCCACTTGATCTTTTTTTGCCACCAAAAAATTTAAAATTAAAAAATATGATAGAAAAGATTAAAAAATCTCAAATATGATTTCAAATTTAAAATATTTTCGTGTGGATAACATTTATCTCTATTACGCTATTTAATGACATTAGAATAATATAGTTGATATTTGCCACAAAAGAAATAAAACTTTATTATTTGATAGAGAATATTTAAAAAGTCCAAATCTAAATATGTAACTCAATTTTTTATTTAGATAACATTTATTTCAGTTACAATAATTTAATTACTATTTTTTATCATTGAAATAATCCATTACCATTGTGATTACATTACACTTTTTATATAACCAAACATGGTAATGTAATTATTGTCGCATTACATTGCATACCTAATTACATTACATAATTGATTACATTACACCCTTATTGCATTACATCCAACCAAACGTCACATTAGAATTCAATCGATAATATTTGTATTGTTAATATATATTATAATGATAATATTTATTTAAAATTTAAACTTTATCCTCAGCTAAAAGATGTTAATAATTATAAGTGTAATGAATTTCCATTTTTCTTTCAAATAAGAAAACCAGTAATAATCCATTCACAGGTGCTTATGCAATCATATGGCCAAAAGCAACTTTTTCCCCCTTTTTGGCGTCCAAGTATAATTAGTGTACAACAATTATTACGCTGATCAACTCATTTTCAGTCATCCCATTCTTGTGATATCATACAACTTCGTTTACTAAAACTACTAAACCTAAGCCTTACACGAAATTGGATTACTAGCATCATAGACAATATTCAAAGAAGAAAAAACAATAACAATCACCATTATGTCAACTTTAGGTGTTTTTTAGGGGCTGTCAGTAATTAAGAAATACTAGAGCAGATCACTCAACTAGCTCGGAATCGGCACTAGAGTACTCTTGAGTCAAGTTCGTGATTGTGATATTCTATGTAAGTTGCCTCGGGGTCATATAATTATTCAAGGTAGATGAATTAGTACTTTTACTTTCAATTTAATTGAAAAAAAATACAATATAGATTCTTAATTCAACTCAATCAATTTATATACTTTCATATACCACATACATAAATACGAGATAGGAAGAGGGTGAGACGAAAGATAGAGATTGTGTGTACTTATTAGTTAAAAAGTGTAAGTCAAAAGTAGGATCACTCTATTATTACCTCGTATTACTATTCATGTAGATATTATTATAAAATTTTGTAATTTAAAATATATTTACATGTAGTTATTTCTACCTATATAATCACATGAAAATAATTCTGTAACTTATTCTCATACCTAACCATATAATTCAAATTCCAAAATTAACAACCCAACAAAATTCTATACATCTACATGGTATCAAACCCTAATATTCTCCAAATTCCCCAAGCATTGTTCTTTCTTTTCCATTGAAGAATCCATAATTCATACTCCATTAACTTCCATAAAGTTTGTCCTACATACTTTAATCCCTATTTCATTTCCCATTTCCCATTTTCTTTCTCTAACTCTTAAAGTGCAACCACCAAAAAAAAAAATAGAGAGCTTTATGGTTTTTGATAGCTCACCATGTACGTATGCTTGTGCATGTAATATTCCTCAAGCATCATAAAGTATTTTCTAGTGTTCTTCACGTAAACACCCATACTATTTTTCTCTATAAATACCCCCTAATCTCTGCTCCCAAACCCCACAAATTTCTCAGCCTTTTGAATTTCAGAAAGCAGTGATTAATTTTCCTGAGATCAAATGGCAGAAATTGTGGTAGTTTTTGACTTCGATAAGACGATTATCGATTGTGATAGTGATAATTGGCTTTTAGATGAACTGGGTTTCACTGATTTGTTCAATCAAATTCTTCCCACCATGCCTTGGAACTCAACTATGGTAGATTTCTCTCGCATTCCTCTGTTTCCCCTGTTTTTATGGCAGTGATTTAAGTTAATTTTGGGAGACAATGCTCTGTTTTCTGAATCTGTTTTCCCCTGTTTTTCTCTGTTTGATTTTGAAATTACAGGATAGGATGATGAAGGAAATGCATGAGAAGGGAGTTACTATCAATGACATTGTGGAGGTGCTCAAAAGGACCCCCATGCATTCCCGGATTATTCCAGCCATCAAATCTGCCTATGATGCTGGGTATTATTAGTTTCTCCTCTCAAATATTTTCAATTTACTTTCAACTGTCCTTTTTTACCTACGATAATTTTTCAATGTTTGTCATTTGTTTTTCAAAAAAATGTCAAACTTATTTTTGTAAAAAAACAAAAACTATTACGTTTCCGTACAAAAGAGTTAATTATATTTGTCTTTTTAATAATGATAAACATTAGATCAATAGATTTTCTATTTAAGAAGGTCCAATGACTTAAGCCTTCAAGAACCAAGGCGAAAGCTTGGTTGTTTCTCCTCATGTGTACTCTCATAAGTTAGGAGAATGTGAGCATCAAGCCTCAAACCCTCGGCTCCTAGATAGAGAACTTAAGGATGTTTTACTACATATATTTTGAATTTTTTTGATATAAGCAGTCTTTTCTCGCGTAGTATATACTTAAGTCAAACATATACAACAAGAACAATTGTATTTCAACATTTGCTTTAAAAGTAGTTACAAAAGCTAAATTAAAGCCAATGAAATCTTCATCATGTTCCTCAAGGATGTACTTTACATAATTGCATTCCTATTTCCCATGATTTTGAAGAAGTCCAACTATTTTTTTTATTTTGAAATATAAAATACTTCCAAGAAGAGACCAATCTTACCAGCACCACAAAGTGTTAAGATAAGATTAGTAGTGGATGACCCCATAAGAGTGTCCAATAAAGCAAAAACCCAATCAATCAATCTAGAGGATAACAAAATTTGATGTTTTATACAATTTATTTTTGAGCCAAATATAATGAGAAATTTAAATGGGAGTGTTATTTTGCAGGTGTGATTTGAGAATATTAAGTGATGCAAACAGGTTTTATATTGAGACAATACTAAAGCATCATGGTATGGAGGATTATTTCTCAGAACTTCATACAAATCCAGGGTATGTGAATGAACAAGGGAGGCTCAGAATTTCCCCTTATCATGATTTCACTACAACCCCTCATGGCTGTGATTGCATTCTCTGCCCTCCTAATATGTGCAAGGTATATTCTTTGTTTCCACTCACATTGCATGCCTTCCTACTGTAAGTAGCCAGCTTAGTATAACTCAATCTAAGATTGAAGTCCTATTCCATTTAGCTCTAACTTACGACCCCTTGTCACTTTTATAACTAATTTTACAACTATCTTACAATTGCTTACAATTTTCCTTACAACTCCTTACAATCTTACAGCTGTTTACATGTAAATGGAACATGATCTGAGTCAAATTTAAATCGGGATTGAGTCAAATTTATAATCGATCAACTATTGACTAATTCAGTTCAATTTTAACTATTTTGTTAAATAGTAAGTGAGCAAAGTTGAGTTTAAAAATTTGGGCTTATTTGATAGGTTTTAACCTAACCCATGAACCCCTTGGAGCTCAACTTGCCAAAACAACTAGGACCATGACCATTAAGAAGTTATTAACATCACAATCTAACATAGTTTATCAGTGTAAATTAAATTGGTCTACGCCTATCCAAGTGCTTCGCCAATCCGACCAGCTTGGCTTACCTCACCATTTTCGGAATCAAAACCACCAAATTAGTGCAATCTAATCCAAAACGTCTTTTATGTAACTAGGAGTATCTACTTGTCGTCATATGTTAATAAATAATTTGACGAAAGGGAAAATAGGGGATTTTATGGACCTAATTTTCTCTCTCTCTTCTGGAAGTATATGCTACTATATGCTATCAGGAGCATTTAAAATTTTGCAAATCTAATTTGGACTAAGACATTGACAGCCATTTTGCTGTTAATTCCAAATCTAAATCCAAATCCAAATCCAAATTCATATCCATTTAGAGTCTCGCATATACAAGGCAGATGACTAAATATGGTAGCTTTATTTTTCTAAAGGTAGAGGGCTTTTAGCTTTATTTTTCTAAAGGTAGAGGGCTTAATGTTGCCACGCTTAACTTAAAACTTAAAAAGTTAATGATTGTTACAGTTTTAATGGTGTATAGAAAATGGACATGGGCTATTTTCTTTCTAATCCAAACAATATTGTCTGTGTAATATGCAGGGTATGGTGATGGAAAAGTTAATTTCTCAAGAAGAAGACAAGATATTCATCTATCTAGGGGACGGAAATGGAGACTATTGCCCCAGCATGAAGCTGAGGAAGGGTGACTATTGCATGCCTAGGAAGAACTTCCCTCTTTGGCATGTCATCTCCAGCGACCCTAAGTTCATCTCTGCTAGCATCCATGAATGGACCGATGGCGGAGATCTCGAATGCGTTCTTCTTTCTCTCGTTAACTCCATCACCTCTTCTACTAACACGGAGGTGAACAATAACAATAACACCATTACCTGTCCTGCCATGGAGAACAAGGAGACGAACAATAATAATAACACCATTGAGGGTCCTGGCATGGAGAACAGGGAGACGAACAATAACAATAACACCATAACCTGTCCTGCCATAGAAAACAAGGAGACGAACAATAACAATAGTGTGGTTCAAATTTTGCAAAGGATTGATTGCAAGCCTATTCACGAGCCATTGCCAATGGGCTCTAATTCTCATGAAGCCCTCCCTCCTGCCCTCTCCGTGCCTCAGTGATTATAAGTCTAAGTCTAATCCTTTATTTTTCACAACCTTTTTTAATTAAAGGTTGAATTTAACTATTTAAGCAACCTTGATTAGTAGATATGCATGGTTGTCATAATTTGTTAATTTGAGGAGGACAAAAAGGTTGAGGAACATGTTCTCTATCTAGCTGGTTATATTGGGTTTGTGCTTTGCGTTATTTCAATAAGGGATGACAAGTTAATGTGTATTGATATGTTCACTATAAGTATATAACTATATGTAATATATAGTTACCGTTTTGTGTTATTATTTTATGTATGTATTAGGAAATTTGTCCACTCTAAATCTCATTTTAAATATAATATTTAAAGTAACGATGTAAAAGTGGCTAGAGCGTGTCTTATGGCACGGTGAAGACTGTGCCAATTCTGTGTCAACACTTTCTTTGCTTTGCTTATTTCTTGTAGCCATGACACTACTCTTTGCTTTGCTTATTTCTTCTATCCATAACATAAATATATTAATGCAAAACAATGTCAAACTTGGATTTTGAGTACTTGATTTTGGACCATCACGCAACAGTATGCTATTGATATTTTAGTTAGTACAATGATGCTATGTTCCATAAAACAAGTTTTGATAATTAATATCCCTTATACCTTTTTATTACTCAGATCAGGAATATGTCCTACCAGATTCTTCTTAATCACAAAAATTGAGGGTTAGAGGGCTGAATTATACCTTTAAACCGACTTAAATTAAGGGTACTCAACCTTAGTGAGGGTTGGATCCAGCATAGTTTATGGCGCTTTCAAATACGCTTATCCACATTTTAAAAAATAAGCAATTAAAATATGTAATTATGACTATGCTATGAGAACTTCTTCATCCTTTAGTGAACCACGTGTAAATTAGTGTTATTTTATTGTTGGAGACTGTTATCTTGGTCATTTGGATCGTTGTTTTCAGTAAACTGTTATAAAAATTAAATCAAGTGTTAGAATTATTATTGTAATTGTTACACCTGCTTGGTGGTACTTTTACTTATCACTTGTTATTTATTTTTGTAAGGATATTTAGTGTCAAATTTCAAAAGAAAGTAGGAACATTTATTATCTTGCCATTTTAAATGAAGGGTGTATGAGGGCACGGCACCTGTAAACACGATGTCCCGAGGGTATTTGCAGGGATGGGTTGAGGGCTAAGGCTAGCTATGCCGACTCTCATGACGTATTACTTGTTCTTTACTTTTTCAAGGATGTTTATCGTCGAATTTCATAAGAAAAGAGAAACATTAATTATATTTTGCCAGGATTGTATGAGGGCACGTCTAAGCACGATGACCAGTAGGTATCCACAAGGACGGGTTCAGGGCCAAGGGTATGCAACCCTCATGAGATATCGCGTAAGAATGTCTAGTATAATGAAGGGTTGCCATTTTTAATGAAGGGTTGTATATGAAACACATCTAAACATGATGTGTAAGGGTATCCACGGGGATTGGTTGAGGGTATGTCCGACCTTCATAAACCCACGTTATTAATCATTTTGATTTGTCTTAACTTTTATTTTAATTAAGTCTATTTCTTTTCAATAAAAGTGTATAAGTCCAAGGCTACAAGAGCAAAATTACAACCAGTTGCAATCAAAATCAAAAATAAAAAACAAAAAAGGAAAAAAAAAAGAAAAAAGACAACATCAAAGCCAGGAAAAAAGAGGTTAAAAGAAAATAAAGAGAAAGCTATGCCAATCGAAATCCAAATATTGTAGATATAACTGTGGACGTTAAGCTCATAATTTGGATGACTTGACTGCATGAACATGTTTGTGGTTTCCCCTCCTGAATAAAAGAACTTGGTGAGGGGAGGGAGGGGGGTTTGTTGTAGGAGTTTTTGTTGACATGCAACCGGTTCTTTAGGTGTGGGTTTTCCCCTTCTCTTAGATCGTCAAATCCAACTAGGTAAGTCTCACATAAAAGTTTAATATAAATGGCCCATACTTATCAGTTAAAAAAAATAATATTAATCTTAGAAATTTTATGAGAATATGATGCAAGCATGGAATATTAATACATAAGTTTGTACAAATGAATACTAATAATTTAGTGGCTTTGTAGAAGGGGTAATGAAATTATTAACATCTAAAAGTCCTAAAGACTGCATGTTATTCATAAGCAGTTACGGAAATGGGGGCCATCTGATGTTTTGGGCAAAGGGTAAGTGGGTAGCTCTATTAGCCCAATAGCTTTTGGACTCTTTGGCTGAATTGGGCTTTCTGTGTTTGTTATGATCAACTAAATTTAATCCACAAAACGTATATATATCATCAAATATGATTTTTTAAAATTGTTCTCAGACAAAGCGTAAACAATTTGCATCGTTCATTGCTTGGTTCTGAAATCCATTTTTTTAAATTCTGAATGATCTATTTAAATATATTATCCTTCGTGAATCATGAATAATAACATTTATATATAATAGTATACATTATCAAGTGAGTGTTACCCTAATAATAAACACTCTACATTTCTTTCATCCTCTCCACCGGGGTTTGAACCTTGATGGAGACAATTTTCTTATTAGGTGTGTAAGAAGTTAGGATGTATTGTGGATTTAAACTTTGAGCCTGAGCTTGGTATGCTTACCCCTTTTTCCGAACTTTTAAGTTCAATTGTATTTACCCTTGAGATAGGGTCCACTTGTGTAACTCACACATACCATGTAAAAAAAAAACATAATAGTATATAGTTATAAAAGAAATATAATTTTTTGTTTGATTTTTTCTTCTTTCATATTAATTGTATTATATACTACTATCTTTTATGAATGATTTATTTTTTAAAAAAATACCAGGATTCAGTAGCAATTATTAATAACCATTAGTCACGAAAGATCCTTGGGTAACCATTGAATGGAAAATATAAACATACGCCAAGAAGACTAAAAATCTTTTACTATACAGAAAAAAAATTGAAATTCTAAGTTACTTGGAAAGTCGAGAATTATTTATACAATTGTACAGCATATTTTGAGAAAATGAAAAATGTAAATTATATTACTTGATTTTATTCCTCCTTTTTTTTTTGAATTTTGAGATCTAAGCCTAATTTCTACCAAGTGAGGTTGGAAAAATTAGTTGAAGTGACTTGTACAAAAGTCAGGCCGAAGGGTACTAGGGCTTGACTAAGCAGTTTTAAAAATCAAATATTTTTCATATTATGCCTAAATCTAGAGCTAATAAGTTGATCAATTCAGATTAATTTATTTAAGAATTAAGTCGATTTTATGTCTAATTTATAAGTAGCTTAAATTTATTAAGAAATAGAAAATACGAAGAAATATGTATTATATTATATTAAACAATCAGTTTGTATTGATTTTAAAAAATCACTTCAATTAATATCAAACTAGCATTTCTCTCAGTATGTATAGTTCGAATTATATTATCAAAGTCTTGTGGCACTTTCCTAACAGCTTGTAATGTAGAAATTACTCGTAAAATGTCTGGAGAATTCAAGAAAGATTTAGCCGTACTTCCCAGCTCTACCTAAGCAGCACTTCGCTTGAATATTATGTCATTTTTGGGTTTAGGAATATCATAATCCGCGCGAATTTGAATCTCAGTTTTAAAAAAGGGCAGAGTCACAGCAATGGAGCCAAATCGTTGACAATTTTCGTTTCGACTGTTGATTCTTGAGCGCATTTGAGAAACTTTTCTAAAATCCAAATTCTGGGGCATTGGAGATGCTGTATGTATCACCAACAGGGGCAAAGAAATCACTGGGAATTGATCGATCGTGAATATAAAAGGAATCGTTGATGTACAAAAGCAGACCCCTTTGTGTCGCTAATATCCATTCATGCCCAAATGAAAACCCACGTCGGCATTCCGAAATGAGGAGGTCCGACGAACCCAGAATTCGAAATTTGGGCTTTCCCTTTCATCTGGGATGGCGTTTGCCACGTGGGTTATGCTCGCGATGCCGACATCTTCAAAGGTTCCATTCTTAATTCGATTATTTTTTTAATTCTAATATGCATTTTTGGCCTTTTCCTGATTAGGGTTTTTTCCAAGGAATCCATTGAATCTATCATCACCTATGCCTATGCAATTCGTCCAGGTGTTTGATATATTGCCTATGTTATTTCGTCTTGAGAGCGTTATGCTCAATTAATTAATTGGTTGATTGATTAATTTAATTGCTTATGCTGTTGGGATTAGATGGAACGTGATGCGAAAAGTTGTTTTTGATAACGGGGAAAAGAAAAAGTACAAGAACCAGATCCTTTGTCCAACGTGATATTTTTTTTGTTTTTCTAATTGATGCTTAAAGATCTTGAAAGGGCCGGGGAAATGAGGTACATCTAGCATTGTGAAAAGTTGGTTGATTGGTGGTCATGATTCGCAAAAAGTAAGACCATTTTTGAGGCTTCTTTATGGCCTAGGGTGTGTTGGGCAATAGTATTTGAGGTAGTGATTAGTGTTTTGGAGGATGTAAAACACTACTTATCTAAAAATGTAAGTGTTCGGCAAAGTGGTGTTTGACACGGTGAGTAGAGTTTTAGGTAGTGTTTTTAAAAAGTTACTTAAAGTAACATTTTCAAAAATACTACCTAGTGTTTGTACATAATTTCCAAAATTCTCCTTTTTATTTTCTAAAATCTTTTATCAATTATGTCCTTTTAAGTCATTTTATATAAATGTGCTACTTAAACAGACTACTATTACCGAACATACTTATCTCAAATCACTAGTTGAACATCTAACCATTAACCACTAGTCATTAACGACTAATCGCTAATAAAACAGCTAACATCTACTAAAACAGCTAACCACTATTGAAACAGCTAATTTTACCGAACACGCCCTAATCAGCTTGTAGTTTTCCGTAAATGTTCTTCATTGTCTGTCTCTCGGACATAGCGTCTTTGTAACTGTTCGATAATGTTTTTGAGTGTTACAAGTAAGGTTACGTGCATCTCGGTCATGAGCTTGGCTCTTCTATGTGTACTCGTTATTAGTGGGCAAGGTCCACATTGGTGTCATTCTTTTTAATAGTTGGATATATGATTTTGGCCAAATAAATGTCCTAGGGATTAAACAGATGGGTGCCTAGGGCAGAGAGTAGTGGGCTAGTGGCCTTCTTAGTCATGCTGGCTGAGGTTTTCTTATCTTTCTTTGTTGGACAAATTTTGTGATACGTTCATACATTATCTATTTTTGCCTGTTTAAAAATGCATTATTAATGCTTTTTACATTGTCTGACTTCAAAGTTGCAATTTTTTCTGACTAAACAAGTTGCTAGTGTTAGGCTTTGTTTACGGAGAGTGATTTAGATGTATTTTGGTTCTTCATATATTTGTACCTTTGTTTGCGGATTATCCTTTTTCTATGTTTGCGGTGGATGTAGAAAATAGCGGCTGGACTGACAACATTGAAATTTTTGTGTATACCTTTGTCAGACTATTCATTTCACCTCAAGTATCCTAAGTGTGCCCAACACAGGCCAGAGTCGATTTCGGGCCTGGCTAGCGATGATATGGGTTCTTTCCTGAAAAATAACGATTGAAATGTAAAATTTTCATAAAATTGGAATCTGACGCTGGGTAGATACAAATGTTTGATATTTGTAGTTGAGTCTGAGTAACACCAGTTTATACTTAGAACCTGGACTTAGTTTCATACTTTCTTTTTGTATTCCTCTTTAGTCTGGTCTAGTTATTTCTCGGCCAATTATTGTTTGATTTGCAGGACTTTTGCTGTCGTGATAGATGGGATTAACTATAACTGTAAGACCTTTAGGCTGAGCTTTAAATAGACAAGAGGTGTTAGCTATTTTTTTTAATTCAAAGAGGAATAATTCTGTACAGTTTCATATTAGTTATAAGTACAAGTTACAATGGTTTGTCTTTAAATTATTCCAAAGCCATTGTGAGCGACAAGTCAGCTTAGTTATATAAACAAAGTTTTGTAACTCATTCGCTGGACAGTTCAGGCCACTTATGGTGCTGGCTATACTTACAAGTTTACTGCTCAAGACTAGCATGTGTAAAGGTATTTCTTGCTATATTTTCCCATGAGCATTGTACTGTGCAAACCTCCATTTTTCCTTTAGACTGTGTTGATCTTACATCGTAAATTCTGGTCCATTGTTGGGGTTAGATTTTGTTTGGTCCTTAATGGTGCATTTCATTGCTGAAACAATGGGTTTGTCTGGAGTACATTTCTGGACATCAATGGTCAGATGGATCACCAGTTTTTGCCTTGAAATCCTTTCTCTTCCTCCTGCATATACAGTATCCTATTTAATTTATTGGTTCTAATCATTTTCTCATGTGCTGTTTCTGATGGTGGATGTCCCTTGAAGATTGTATTTCTGAGAAGTTAATTACTGCAATGTAAGGCTTTCACACTCCTCTGTGAACTGTCTACATTGACAAGCCTATAAAGCTGATGAGCACCTTAAGCATGCTAGAAGGACAGAAATATATTGCAGATTTTTGCACTGACTGAGGTGGTAATTCTTCACAATTAATGTTGTTTTATATGTGTAATGCATCAATGATGAAATTTCATTTCCTTTATATGGGGTTGGAGTTAAAATGATAAAAGATCATAAAATCTTTATGCTCCATTTGGCGGTCTTTCGTGAAGTCTCATTGAAAAATATATTCCACTAGGGATAATTTTGCCATAGATAATGGCCAATTAAAAAGACTACTTGGCATCTTTTTGGAGTGTGCATTCTTTGAGTCTAGCTTGTAAGTTTCTTTCGAAAATAGCTAAGTTTAGGATTATTGTATGTGCATCTCTCTGTCTATAAGGGTGTATTGTCCTCCAATTTATCTCTCAACAGAAAATTGCTACTGTTCTCAAATTTTTGCAGGGTACCTTGAATTGACTGCTATTTCTTGTTAGCTGTCGGGAAAATAAGTGAGTTTTCTATGCATAGCTAATCGAAGTTTGTCCTTTGTCATTTGGGAATGAGAGGAGAACCTTGGAGATTCAGTGAGACATTTCACAGAAAGTTCTATTGTTGAGTCCTCATGCTAATTTCCTTCATCTGATGTTGTGTTTTTCGTGCAACTGTTGTATAGAATTTTCTGAATAAACCAATTAAAAATTCTGCTTAAAATTAAATTCGTGCCGGTTATTTTTAGAGAACTATGCTGAATTATTATTTGGCATCTGGTTTTTGTAGGCTACTTGAATATTGCAGGCTGAGTAAGAAATTTTCAAGTAAATATTTCAAGGAGCGAAAGAGTCAAATGTCAATTACTGGTTCTGCAGAAAAAAAGTTTCCACTAGTCTATGGCAACTGCTGATGATCTGTTTATGTACCACATGTTCATTGATTAAGGTATGTTTGCCCAACCTAAATTCAGTGTGTCCCCCTTGATGTCTCTTTATTTGTGTGTTTGAGGTTTGTAGCGACAGCATATGTAGATTTTCTTATTTCCATTAAAATGTCATGTTTTGTAGACGGCCAATGCATCACAATGCAATTAATAATAGAATTTGTTGTGAATTTTCATGTATTGATTGCATTACATTGCATTGCATTGCGCCATACCAATCATAAGTATTTGAGAATGCTTTCCTTTATTCGTTAAAGAAGCTGAACCAACGGTGAGTTCGTTGTTCAAGATTCCTGGAGGCTTCATAAAATTCTAGGGAGGATACGGTCGTCAAAAGGATGTTGAGTATGACTTTACTAGGCCTTGTCCATGCCCCTATTGATGTACTGAGTACTCAATGCCAGCGTACGTGTTGAACTTAACCATCTTTTGAAGATTTTGTGTGCTTTTTGGTCAAAATGAAGGGTCCAGTGTCTATAATGTATACGCATATTGGAGTAACATGGGTACTTGATTTGCGTAGTTAGGTTGAGTATTAGGATGAGGCCACATAAGCAGGACATGGTAGGCATCAACCTTGTTCATTTACTATTACAGTTAGCAAATGGCTTAAATTATTAACTTTTATGGCAACTTGACTTAAGTTACTGATTTTCTGGCAAGTGGTTCAATCAGACAATGTGAGTTTCATTATCATAATGAACTGCCCCTTGAGGTCTTCAATGGGTGAAATAGCTTGCTTAGGATATCGGAGTCCCTGCATAGTAGATCAACTTGTGGTTCTGTTCCTTATTTGTCACACATGACTGAAGCATGAACTATCAAATATCGATGATGAGTCTGCCAGTGTATATGTGTGCTCGTTATTAAAAGATTTTCCACAGTGCATTATTATGATTAAGTATGACCACTTGAATGTGCTTTTTAAGGAATAACTTTTCTTGTACTAAGAAAGTAAATAATTTGATAACACCAGCTGGAAAAAGATCAACAATTTGCTTTTATCAACTAACCATATAGCATGGGCATGCAACTTGCTGAAATGATGGGAATTTCTAGGGACAATTGTGGTATTTAAGGTATATTTACTAATAAAGCATTTATGAATAACAATGTTTTGCATTATTTTTTTCTTTTTTGAATAAAATTAGTTAGCTTTAGTCTAATGACTCTAAGCGCAATTTGCTGCTAGACAGTCAACACCTTGGCAAATGTGTGTGAAGGGTACTACTGAGTTATCAGCTGTTAGACAATGTCGACAATGTGAATCACAATAAGTTCTCCACTTATTAAGAACTTAAGGTGTTGGGGTTTAAGAGTGTGAAACCAGAAAATATCAAGAATGCAAGTAAATAAATAAATCAAATACTGGAAGCGAATATGAGAGAAATAATATTTCCGCTGCTCCAGGAACGCTATTAAAAAAAAAAAAAACACTTCCTGTTTACAATTGTCATTGACCGACGTACCCGCACCTATCAATGGACCTTTAACACCCTCTTCCCTGATGTGTTTCCTGAGCAACTAATTTCCAATTGCTTCCTACAGCCGCTCACTTTCACTATGGGTGTTAGTCCAAGCTCCCTACGCCAGGATCTCACCATTTCACTGGTGTTTTTCCCTTTATTGGATGCTCCTTGTTTAAGAATCGCCAACCCATTTATAGTAGTCATGGCCTTGAACGTCATTCATACAACTTTGGATGAAATCAAGCCACATCACTCCCATTCCTTTATCACTCAATTTACCGACCTGAGAATTAGTTGGTGGTAAAAATTCCATACGGGTAGTCGCCTTGCCACACTCAACTCCCATCAATGCCTTTTTTTTTTTAATATATATTTTATCACTATTCCAACAAAAGGTCATGTATTAGTGGATGTTTTACACACCATGTTGACTATGATGCACCAAAACAATTCTTTCCTTCCCACCTTGATACATTTTTTTCTTCCCTCTTTTGTTTGCTCAGCCTTTTGGGAGTGGGGAGGTTTTGGATCTAAGAACCCTTAACCTTGCATTGCAGATTTGGCAGTTTCTATTGGAACCTAGATCTGAAAAGTGTTGGCTGCTGGCTACTGCATAACAAAGAAGGGGAGGATAATTAGTGAGGTACTTTTTAGTCCATTGCAATATAAAGCTGAGAAAATTACCAAAACTGACTTTTTCAGGTTTTGAAAAGTGTATAGATGGACTTGATGCACAACGGTGGTTTTTTTTTCTTCTATATACATAATAAAAAAATTATTGATCTGAGGTTGTATCTATTGGGCCTCAATCACCTGATATTCTTTCTTGGGCAAGATCCTTGCGCTGTCCACATGTATGACTTTTTATGGAATAATCTTAGGAAGCGGTCCCTGAAGCAAATTGCAATGTTCATTTGTTGAATATTAAACTTGCGCTGTTTCCTATAAAGGGTGTTCAGTGATTTTTACTACTGCTAATGAAAGCTGCTTTACAAGTGTAGACCCGTTTGAATGTTTTTAACATTTTTTGCTCTTCTAGGGAGCATGTAGTGATTTGTTCCGTTAGGGCTTGTGATAGTTCCTTGAATCCTTGTCTGTGCCTAATCCATTTAAACTGTATTGATTAAAAAGTCGTCATGGTCTGTGTTCTAATTAAAGGTCAAAGGAAATTATAAAGGAAACAAATATGGATCCCGACAACTTACCTTTACATGATTGCACTAATCAAAAGTTATGTTTGAGTCTTCAACCCTTTATCATATCATGTGAATTAGAAGTAAATGTTGAAGGCTGAGTAGGATCATAGCCATGATACTGCTTGCGATTTTCAGATAATTAATAATAATAAAGAGGGGAAAAATTGGAGAATTAGGAAATGTTTAGGCAAATTATGTACACATGATTGCCCTTACAATTGAATTGCTGGAGATTGTTTCTTGGATCCTGATGTGGAAAACGTTGATTGCTTAGCATTTCTCACTTAAAGGAAATGTAAGGATGGTTCAACAATATGTGTTCCCTTAGTTCACTATAATCTGAAGACTCCGAGTTGAAGAAATTGTACGATGGCTGTTTCAACTACTTGGAAAGTGGATAAGTTACTTTGAAACAAAAGTTTGTAATTGAGATGTTAATATGTTGTAAGACACTGCGTTCGAGTATATATGCATACAAAGCTATATGTTATCCGCTCAAGTGTGACAGTAGTTTGAAAAAATAAATTGGACAAGTTATTTAGGGCCTGTTAGAAGTTACATGAAAAACGGAATCTATTTATGTTTATGTTCTTTTATGTTCTTTTATGTTCATTTATGTTCTTTTATGTTCTTTTATGTTCTTTTATGTTCATTTTTGTTCTTTTATGTTCGTTTATGTTCTTTTATGTTCGTTTATGTTTGTTTCTTTCTTATTTTAACAACTTATTTATGTTTGTTTATGTTCTTTTATGTTCGTTTATGTTCATTTCTGTTCGTTTATGTTCATTTCTGCTCTTTTGTATTCGTTTCTGCTCTTTTATGTTCATTTCTGTTTATGTTTATGTTTATGTGCGTTTTGCATGTAACTTCGAACATGCCCTTAATCTCTTGAACTCTCTTGAACTAATCATAGACCTTGAAGTATTCCCAATCTATCCCGCAATTTCCAAGGTTTTAGTTGAAGCTTTTTCGACATGTTTGGAAAAGTTTTAATTCATCTATTCACAAATTGCATTTGCGTTGCATACCTGCTTGTTTCCATTTTTATTATTTGCTTGAGTAATATTTGTCAAGCCACTTTCTCGAACTTTTGATATTTTGGTCATTATCGCCTTTATTTCTGAACTCGGCTGCTTTTCTTACAAACATGAGATTCGAAATCTTTAAGGTTTCAAATGTTTCACGTCCATCTCATAACTGATTACTTGACAGCCCTTTAGGTACCTAATATTTCTATTGGTTGAATCATTCTAGTTCAGGATGGAAGTATGTTACCTAAATATTTCTGCTACATGAACAATCTGTGATTGTAGTTGGCAAAATGGACCAAATGGATGTGTTCCGTTTGTTGGTTCAAACTAGATGCCTTGAATAGGGGTTGAAAAAAAGATGATTTTGTTTCTAGTACAAACTTATTGCCATTGGTTCATTTTTCGCAATAGCTAAATGTAAATTTAATTAGATTTGGTGTCATTTTTTTTAATGAGTAAAACCAAAAATATATATAAATCAAAAGCATGGATGCAGAGCAAGCACCCAACAAAACGACTGTATACAATCTATATGTAGACAGACTATCCACAAAATCTACAATATCAAAAGCAGATAGGCAAAAATTGCCACTATCCCAAAAAATAGAGTCTTGATAATTTTATCCTTAAAGCAATTAAGAGAAGTCTCCAAACTCCCTCGAAGACTCTCCTATTTCTGTCGCACCAAATGCTCCAAAAATGGCATGTGGGATAAGCAAGACTTTGTTCTCTTTAGCTTTTCTCCCAAAATAGATTTCCCAATCCACGAGTGGTCCCTGATTTTAGAGTCTTGTTCTAGATGAAAATGATTTTTTGTGTAAAGAGCTTATTCCCCCCGAGCAGTTTCTGTTAGAGATATATTACATTTTTAAAGCAACATGCTATACATTTTAACATTAATCCAAATGCTCTAGAATTTCATATAGTGGTCAATCCGTTGGAGTTATCCAGTCAGTCTCTCACTGTATTTGCTGCAAGGCTGCATAGTATGATTTCTGGCCTGTACAGGAAGTGCAGGTCATGTGAGCTGCTTTGGTGTGTTGGTTAAGAGGGTCTTGATGGCGAACAAAGTATGACAAGTTTGGGTACCTCACTCCCACTTGATTTATTTCTTTATCTCCGAGACTTGTTGTATGAGAGACCGTTGTTCTCTGGTTGTGTCCATAACTGGGCTGGTTATTTTGTAATTGTATGAGGAGAATATTAAATAGTACAGGAAGTATGTCTGAAAGACATGTCTAGAAACTAAGACCGGTTGGCTGTTTGGTTTGCAGTGGATCAGAATAAGTTGCGCTGCCTAGTGAGTAAAAGAAGTCCTCATGGTTGAATTTGTCCAGCTATAATTTTGTTAGCTGGAAAATCTGAGTTTCTCATGCTAATTAGAAGTGTCTTACCTGTTATTATTTTCTTGCGCTTACATGAAAAAATATTGTTTTTTAGTTCCATTTGTCTGGCCTAAAAGAGAATATACAATGTCACTTGCCAAGGAGATGACTTGTGAGATCAATCATTTAAAGAAGTTGCTTGGGAATTGGACATTAATTGAGCCAAATGAGGCTCATTAGCCAGGGATAGGCGACGCTGTGCATAGCAAGGGCTAGGAAGGCGGTAAGAGTCCGGCAGAACCTTCTAGTCCCAGGTGTGTTTTGCTGATCATGATCTTAACCTAGGCTCATTTCTTAGAGGAAGGATGAGTTTTCTGTTTTCTTGACCACAACCTTGATCGAAATATTGTAATGCCTAATTGTTTGATGTCATCCTCTGAGGAATCTGTTTACAAAGAACATTTTGAGGCTAACTTGTTATACCTAAAAATGAAGTTTCAAGGTTTAACTTGTGATTGAACTCATTGACTTTGGCCATTATCATTAGTTAGTGGAAATCGAGTAATGTCCATCTCTCTCTCTCTCTCTCTCTCTCTCTCTCTCTCTCTGCACCACCACCACCATAACAACAACACGACCATATGCGCAAACATACATACAATTACACAAATGAAATGTGCACCATGTTTTTCCCCACAAATTACATGCTTCATCCATTACAGCTCTCATGCTTGCCTCAGTGTGCATGCAATTTGACCATGCCCTCCTTTGGATGCTTTGGTGATGGACATGGTGCATATAAGGTTAATGAATGCAAGAGGTCTCACATAGCTGTGTTTACAGCATGCTCTATTTACAAATGTGTTTCTTGTTAACTTGATGACTGAAAGATTTTGTACATCATCATACGAGCTTTTCTATGTGGAAAGATGTAGAAACTCCCTTTAGTTGTTTCTGGGACCTTCTCCCCAATCTCATACAGGAAATGAGAGATAGGGTCATATGAGTTATTGATATTCTGGAGTGTTGCCTGGTTGTTGATTATTGTAATATTTCCTTCTAAACAATCTAGTTAATTCGGAACTTAAAAATACCATGATTCTTCTTGCTTTTCTGGGCAAGAGGAAGCTGAGATTACACAATCTTTTGGTCATCTTAGTAAGGGGGTGTGACTTGGCAAAATGGAGTCTCTGAACACCTGAAGGAAAGATCGCCTCAAAATTTATGCTTAATAATAGAATAATATGGTCTTGCTAGGAGGCCAGTACCCAAATAATCCAACCTGCATAATTGATCGCAATTGGCCTGATATGACAATGACCACAGCCAAGATGAATTTACCTGAAGCATAGTCTTGATTATGTCCTATGTTATCATGTTTCACCAAATAAGCATGGGTCCTTCAACTTGATATTGGTGCGGTGCCATTCAGTATCCATGGAATCCATATACAATGCAGCCCTAAACATATAGTCCTGGATATGAATGAAACCTAAAATGATCTGACCTGAACATGCCATATATTAAATCTAGCCGGATGCCTAATTGAATTGACTAGAACCCTATCTCACATAGCTATTTGCAGGTTTATCCAATTTCTTTGTGTAATTGTTTGGAAGTCCTTCGATTTCAAATGTGGTTTAAATTTCAGATTGCATGCCATTATGTATTGTTCTTTTTTTTTTTTTTTTTTTAATCAATGGACTACAAACTCTTCAACTTAGGAAAAAATTGATTATATGATTTTTGGTTAGGAATAGCACTAACGTTGCATAAGTAAGCCAAATGATTGTCTTCTCTATCTCTATTCAGTTCTAGGTCAGGCAATAATAGCGTCTGATAAACTTAGGCAAGGATGATTGTCGATCATCCTGGATGAAGTACTAGCTAGGGATCACTGACTAGTCAAGTTGCCCTAGATACTAGATTTTATCTATTAACATCAAAGAACTATTATTTCTAACTGGTGGTGGGTTGAGTTGTCCGGCATATAAAAATATACGTAGCCTGAAATTACGCTGAAAGCCTCCCTAGGGAAGTAGTCAGCTGACCTTGTTTAAGCTGTTGATTCCGAGGACTTTCTGCGAATAAAGTTGATATGCACAAAGTGCGGACATAGATTGCAATCTAAATTAATATTGAAGAAAAGGCAACTAATATGTGATTTTGAAGACCATGAAAGTGTATTGCATAAACTTAGTTTAGTGAAAACCTGGTATTTGCAAAGTGTTCACTTTTACAGAATATGGAGTTCTCTGGATCAGTCGGGATAATGCATCCCATGAGACTAACACGGCTGAAAACATCAACCATCTACTACGAGGGCAGAAAAATTCCACTTACAAGATATAACAGCTATCCCACAAATGAGAGAACAATCTCTGAAGAGTCAAATGCCAGCTGTTTCAGACCAATCCATCAGCCGCACTCAACACTCATTGAATCTGCTTGATTCATTATGCATTCAGTTCTGATATCTCCGCAAGTTTTTGAAGATTTAATTTCACCACGGTATCAGCAAACATCTTTGTGTCCTCTGCTGTGTTTCCTTCGGGTATGTCTACCGTGTAAGATTCTAAGACAATGGTATAAACTCTTCCCTTTAAACTGATCTCATTTACTGATGTAACAGAGCAGTAATTCATGAGCCTGTGTTCCCCCGAGTACCCTGAAGCTCAATACACGTCTCTGATCGTCCAGCATCTCTAGTCTTTCTGTGCTAGTCTCCGCAGGTAGGCCTGAAATTACTGTAACTTCCCTTATGCTTCCTACCCCTCCATCACCTCTCATCGTGCAACTCCTGATGAAATGCTTGTATGCTTGGGGCCTATCAAAGGCTCGTACATACTGCCAAACAACATTTGCTGGAGCATTTATGTGCTGAACTATTAAAGATGAGCATTTGTTTGGGGATGGCTCGGCAGTATGGTATCTGTTGATGACCGCCTCCAGCTTAACATACTCTTCATCCGTAAGATTTAGGAAAATTGGAGAGTTACGACTCATAGATTCTGACTAGTTGATATGGGTCTAAAATGGGCAAGTGGAGTATGAATAAGATCTTGGTTGGAGCAGAAGCGGAAGATGGAGGTGGAATATAGAAAATGTTGGAGAGAGAGAGAGAGAGAGAGAGAGAGAGAGAGATAGAGATATTGGAGCTAACAGCCTTCATGTGACTCAAGGGCTTATTTATTAGCTTTTCTTAGTGAGTGTGTGAGATGGGGGATTTAATATTTGATAATTTGACCGTTTAGGCGTAGAGTATCTGATTTGTTTTTGACGGGAAAAGAGATGCTCTTTAGGTGAATTGGGTATCATATAATTACCAGATCGCAGTGTGCAGGCAATATGGGAAGCCACCAAATTAAAAATCATAAGGGATTTTTGCTGTTGGTTCACTGTACATCGTTGTACCTATTCCCAAGGAGCTGAAAAATTAACTATTGAAAATAATACTTTTAGCTTTGAGTATAGTAAACTAAAGCAGAATGTCTCAATAATTTATCATCTACCTCTTTTGTTCTTGAGTAACAAGCAGTCGATGCTTTCAAATCTAGCATCCTACTCAAGTAGGCTTCCTTCAACTTAGTTATAGGTCCGCAAAACCTCTAACATCAATGCAATCTTTCTTAAACAGAAACCTAGAGAATTCAACTTGACATGATAGGTTACACTCGAAAGAAAACCTCCATAGCAACCACGTCTAGATCGTATGTCCATTTTCGATTTATTCCAGATATAGGAAATGTGAAATATAGAGATAAAGCAAACTAATAAGAAATACCTGGCTATACTTACTGCTTGATTGCTAACTTGCACCATGGGCTAGGAAAAAGATCTCATAGAATAGGCGAGTAGAAAACCCTTTTAAGACCAGTCTCGACTCAGGACCAAAAAGAGAGAAATTTATTGAAATGGATAAAAATTAATGCTGAATATATTCTTAGTTGAAGGAAACAACATAGATCGGGGCTTGCCATTGACAACAAGGCCAGTAGCAGCGTACTAATTCAAACAACAAGAGATGAGAGAAGAGAGGAGGCTAGGGTTTATATTTTAGAAAGGGCCACAGTTGGTTTGCCAGCTTAGCACGTTAAGCCTGGTATCTTGGACCTGAGGGTTCAGTGTTATTCACACGTGTTATCAAACTCAACCTACCCCATGCCCACATCATTGGGGCTGTTAAAAATTTAGAAATTAGTCTGGTTAACCTCTGCTATGTGGACAAATCTTCATGCACCTAAAACTTCACATGATAGAGATTTCATAGAATCTTAAGTGTGTCGCCTAGAAACTCTCTCCATCTAGATTTGTTTTCAACGTAAGCTGATAATTTACTATTGCATGAAAATAGTTATACAAGATCATCACTCCAGACATACAAAGAGGGAATATGTCTAGCAGTTTGCTTTCAAACCAATATCAATAGCTAGCTTAATCACTACCTTCACAGAGAGAAAAATTTACTATACACTGTTGATCTTGCTAAACTTTCTAGGGTTCAGCATAGAAAATATATGTTTAACTTGAATTTTGATCTGCTGCGTCAATGGAAGAACTTTAATTTTTTTCTTAATTACTACAGTCTTCCCCTTCTATTCTGTAGAAAAATTGAGTAGTCTTCCTTAATTTTATTTCTAGGATCACTATTATCTATGTGTTTGGCTTGCTTGGTGTTATTTACCTAATTTCAATGTATAAATATTTTGTCAAATTTCCTAGCATGTGTATGGTGCTATTTGTTTATGGAGTTAAATTTGGAGATTCACCAGGCCTTAGTCTGAGACTATTGAACTTTATATAATTATATGTTGGTCAGGCTGTTTGGCAGCTTTGAGCTGGTCTTTTTTATTTTTTTAATTTTTATTTTTGTATATATTTTAGCATAATTAATATTCTTAACTTCCAACTACATGTGGCGATAAACATGGAGGTGCGTTTTATTAGCGTCATTATTTTGGTGAAGCAGGGAAGCAGTATGATTAATACACCAGTGGAGTGCTATGCTATGTGGAGTTGAATACTAGTATCTGATCAAGGTGTGTTTGTCCGACATGGATATATTTGAGAAAATTTTTTGGGTTTAGCATTTTTGAAGCATCTAAGTATCGTTTTTTTGTTTAAGTGTCATGTGTCTAAAATAGGAACGGGAAGATGAAATGATGAACCAGGGCAATATAGACCTATCTTTGGACTAGGTAATGTTGTGAGCAGATTGGAGCTTCAGAAGTTATCTGAAAAGATCTTGCAATATTGGCATCAGAAGATTGAGCATATCTTTGAAGTTTGAACTGGTGCCTCCTTAGAAACAAGAATAAGTCATTATATTTTCAAGGGTAAAATGATACATGTATAAAACAACCACCTTTTAAGTGGATAATATAGTTTAAAACTTCATAGTTGGGCTCTTTTTATTCTGTACACATCAAGTTGGTTTCACCTTTATTTGGCTGAATAAATATTTTTCTGGTGATGATTTGTCCAACTGTGGAGGTATGCATGTTTTACAATTAGGAGAGGAACATAATTTTTAAATGTAGTGAATTAAGTGTCGGGAAGCATATCAGAGAATTTTATTTATAATATAGTTTCATAAACGTTTGAAAGCTGCTTCAAGGATCCAACGAATAGCTAAGGTTTGTTTTGTTGTAAAGGTCTTATTGACTTTTTTTGGATGGGGTTGTTTATGCCAGAAAAGATTTAATTTCTCTATTTGGTACTTCAGGGTTGCTGGAAAACTTTCTCATCAATCATTAATTGGGAAAATTCTTGAAATTTTGTGGACAATATCATGTATGATTCTAAGCTGTCTTCATGTATTTTCTTTAGGGGAGGGGCATGCATGGTCCATTTTTCTATACAAGTAAAACCCCACATACAATGAATGCTATACTAGGGAAATTTGGATGAGGTTTTTGGATACTTTATAGACGTTTTACGATGTTTAACTTTCTTTTATGAAGGTGCTTTAGGTGATGAAAAATTATTTGAAACATATTTTGTTGATTATATATTATGGTATGATCTTTTATATAAAATTAAGTTAGGTCAAATGCCTAGTAATTTTGTTCTTTTTGCTGCAAACATAATTTTCTCTTTTTGGTGAGTATTCAAAAATGTATAAAATGACAGCAAGGGCAGTCATCTTTGCACAAAAAGGGTAATTGCGAAAATCATGCCCTCAAGCCGCACAATATTATCTGCGAAATCTGAAAAGGTCAAATTTCTTCCACAATTGAACACTTGAGTCCAACTGTACAAAGTTATGAGTGACTAGAGCTTGAATTGTTGAAAGGATATCGTGTTTTCCTCAAAAATTTGTCCATTCCGCTCCTCCCTCATCCTTCTTCTCCAAGCCACTGATAGATCTTTGACATTCATTGGTTGAACCCAACTAATGCCTATCGTATAGAGGGAGATACTAGAGCAAAAAGAACCATCAGTAATGACTACTGAACAAGGAGGTAGTTGACTGATTCTTCCATTTCAATTATCAAGACACATAAAACACCTACTTGGTCTGTTGAAAACTTTTCTTTTTTAAAACATGTCCCCCATCTGAATCTAATAACGTTGTTGTAATTTGCAGGATTTAGTAATTTGAAATTTTGACCAGTGACAACTGCATATAACAAAGCACTTGCATTATGTATGTGAAAGCTGGTTGTTATCTGCATCAGTATTTGACTATTAGACTGAGGTGTTTGTGGATTCTTATTATGCCTACTCAACAAAGGTGTTGTAGGCATATCAGTGGATGTCATTTTCTCAGGAGAGTACTCTTTCTGCTGTCAAGGTCTTGTATGATAACGACAGATCAGGAATTTAGCAGCCCTTGCATTGCTGAAAGAGCCCTTTTACATGTTTACTACTCACATTGATGATTAATATATTTGGAAAACTGAAGGAGCCGCAAGAATGTGCATACCATATTCCAACTTGACGTTTATAGTAATGAGACAATTAGACAAACTGCACTATCATGCAAGTTGGTATCAAAAGTGTCAAAGTTTACCAAATCCCGAAATCGCCGTACCTTGAAAAAGTTTGACTATCTCTATGCCACATAGATCTTATGAAAGGGCCCACTTTATTGCTTGTATCCTAATCACATTATGTTTTTGAGGGACGAATATTGACAAGTTGTGTGATATAAAACAAGCAAAAAATTAGCAACTTGTGTGATAGTGTAAGACTAAGTGCTACTTCCTTTTTTCATTAATAGAGTTATATAATTGTTATTAGAGATCGCTGATTGGATAGAGATTTTTTATGTTGATCGAATGATGCGCTCTTGCTTTGAAATTTGTGGTTCACATTGATCTTTTGTTCACATTCTTCATTATGTGATTGACTCAAACTTGATGAACCTTTGTATCCTCGAGAATCCTATTTGTCCCTATTTAGGTTCCAACTGTGTTTTTATTCGAGGAGAAAGTATTGCGAATTGATGATTTGACGGCATCAATTTTGACGCTTTTGCATGTTGAATGCTATTCTTGCATATTAATCTCTTGATGCTGATAAGCCTATTAGCATAGAAATTATTTTTCAGGCAATTGTTTTGAGTAAATGTAATATAGGGGGCCTTGCTTTAGTGGATCATGGCATCCAAGTTTTGTTAAGAGGAGAATATTTCTGTTTGGCTGGTGTGGTCTTTTTGGTGCAGACATTAGAGGAAGAAAAACCCTTCTTATTAATTTATTTCACGTCATTGTTTATGCTCAGATGACACTTTCGGTGCTAGCTTCCTGTTTTTGTGGCTTTGATGTTTCCGGACAGCTGCATATATTTTATTGGCTAAACCACATCTGGAACTCCTCCAGTACATCTCTTTGCTCATTTTATAATTTTATAATGCTAATGAGACTCTCCTGAAACAGCTGAATATGTCAGCTTGTATTACATTTCATGTTCTCCCTTTCCTTGTCCTAATGCTACAGGAAACTGGCCAATGGGTTTACCACACTGATTTAGTGGTGGCAGTTTTTATGCTGAAGTATTAATCCCATATCTCTGTAACAAAATTGAAAGAAATGGACACGGATACACGCACATGACACATGCATATGTTTTTATATATAATTATTTTTTCCTCTTGGTCAATAATTGCAAATCCCAACTATTCTTTTCACTATTCTATTGATTGATGAAATTCACAACTTAATTTGTATATAAAATCTGGTTACTGTAGTGATTTCTAATATTTTTAGTTTCAAACTCCATACATCCACATGCACATGCCTTTTTGGTTATGAAGGGGAATACTCAAATTGACATAGGTAAGGTTTGAATTTGAGTCTATCATCCCAAACTTAGAGAACTTGGTAGACAAGATACTATGGATATACATTCTTTTGATTAAGATTGTTGCCCTCTCCCCCCCAACCGCAAAAGTATTAGTGTGAGCTAGTAACTACATCAGCAAGCAAGGCCAATTTATCATGCATAGCCAAGTTTGTGATGATGCATGGTGTAAATTCTAATCTTCATCTTCATAATTGCTATATTTGTTGCAGTTGGATAAAATTCTTGTCAACGTCCCTTTTTCCTGCCGACAATATTTGGCTGAAATTTCAGAGGATGAAGACTTCGTCTGCTTGAATGTTCATCCCACGTCACCTTCACCCTTGAAACAACAGGATTCGTAACAGGTTAGGTCAGCTTGTACCCATATATATTACAAATCACCTCTCAGCAAAAGCGTTACTTGGATAATTTTTATGGTGCTGCAGTAATATTAACCTTGGCAGTAAGAGTGTTCTTAAACATATTTCACCATTCTGCAAGTTTTCGCTAGTAGACAACCATAAGTCACTTAGTCGCCAATAATGTGCTCTCCAGGAAGTACTGCTTTCTAGTTGAGGTTAAATCTATACTTGGTTGGGAGTTGTGCATCAAATGAAACAAGTGCCATTGTTATTTACCATTGACTGTCTCTGTTTTTCACCATAATTTTTCAGGGAAAGTTTCACTTTGTGGAGGGTGGCATTATTATTAGTATCATCCTAGGACATTGATGCATGTGTTCATTTTATGTTTAATAGAAGTCAGGACAAGATGACAACTTCTCTGAGGACTATCGATTGATCTTTGATGTTTTGTGGTGTGAGCGAAAGATACTGAGTTACTACTTGATGGGCCTTTTTGAATAATTCAAAATCGAATCTTTCATTATGTATGCACATAAAAAAAATTTGTATCCTCCCCATTTCCTGGCCACTGGAGTTGAATTCCGTAAAATTACTCTGTACCACTTAGGAAATTGGATACCTGAGTTAGCCATATTAAATGTCAAGCGTAGAAGCTTGGGTTGACCCCTTAGGTTCAGATTTGAGTTATCATTGTTCAGCTCTCAAAGGAAATCAACTCAACAGAATAAGCATTGCTTCTAATAGAGCCTTTGTTTTTAGCAAAAATATCACTAAAGAGTTACTTTCAGCAAATTCTAAGTACGCAACATACCACAAGGACCATGACCCTGTCATTGGCAATAACAGTTGGTACTCTTTTGAACTAATTTTATGAATTTGTCTATTGTACTGTTTCTTGATGGATGACATATTTTTGTGTTGGTCTATAGATGCAGAATCTTCCAGAATCCAAAACTTGTAGGGTTATTCGAAAGGCTAAAATGCTGGCTCTACGTCTATGTGATATTCATCTTCATTACGAGCGGTTGAAATTCACAAGTTATTATGTCATAAGATTTACCTGAAGAAGATCTACTTGGAGATTCTCGGTTATTCTTTTTGAATTTGACTCACATGGTGAGTCCAGCAGGTCTGATAGAGCACTGGTTGTTGTTTCCCTACATTCTTGAGTCTAAATATACAAGATTCTCAAAAAATACAACTGGAATTTGAGAGGATGTAGTCTTAATTTGAGTTGACTGTTCGGCAGTTCCTTAACTTCTTAGTTCTTAGTGTTTCACTAAATAGCAAACGGAATCATCTTCTCGACCATTCTTCTTCAACCTTCTTCTCCAAGTTACTCACACATTTCTAATACATCTCTTGCACTCGATGGTGGCTCTCAATTAAACCCCAACAAGTAAGGAGACAAATTCCAAAGGGAGGAACCCCTGACAATGACCAAGGAGGTGGATTCCAATTCTTTCTTCTTAAGGCACATAGGACACCTAATTGCCAAGTCAGATTTCTCATTTAAACCTGGGGTAATTTTTCCTTTGGTGGCCACGAAGGAAAAAAAAGAAAGCTTTGGCAGGAGCTTTAGACTTCCATATGGCCTCAGCAGGAAAATCAAGTGGGGAAATCAAGACAAGTTGACCATTCATAATTCTTATTGTAGTGACTCTTAAGAATGAAGTGCTTAATTGAGTAATGGGACCATACTATCTCATCATTGCCTTAGCCACAACCATAAGAGAGAGTAAGAGAATGAACATACTATCTCCTTCCTAATCATTTGGACTTCCAAAAATTCTATATTTTGGTGATTTCATCCCAATTCCAAGACACCACTGCTTGTATAGTTGTCACTTTTAGGATGTGCCACCTTGAAACCGTTTGGTTCTTGCAACATGAGACTTTGATCCTTGCAGAATAAGTTATTCTAAACAACACGATAAAGTAGATGTACAACCTGACCATGGGCATAAGGACTCTTTGCTCTATAACCAAAATTCTTGACCGTATATTTCACGTTGAATACATTTTGTCAAACAGATTCCTCTCATTTTCAGACCTTTGAAGCCATTTGGCCTTGAGAGCTTCAATTCATTCCTAAAAGAAGTCTTATGTACCTCTTCTTTCCTGAAAACGATTTGACCAACAAACCATATATCATCCATTTGACCAACAAAGACCATTAATGGTTTCATTGTTAGACCAAAAAAGGTCTCTCTTGATTTTATCAATTAACAAGCCATGGTATAAAAAATGATAAACAAAGGCATGGAATAAATTGGCCTTAAATGCTTCATTGATCCCTTAGGGAAGCCTTATGGCTAGTACTTTCCTTGCCAAACATCATCTATTTGACCAATGAAATTGTTAGACCAAAAGATTTTCTCTAATTTGACTGGGACAGTATTAGAAATGATAAACAAAGACATCAAAGAACTGGAAAATTCTGTAATATGTTTTGCACTGAAGTCAACCTTGGCCTTAAAAACTTCATTGATCCCTTGGGGAAGTCTTATGCCTAGTACTTTTCTTGCCACACATCTCTTTGACCAGCGAAAACAATTAATGGTTTTGTCGTTAGACCAAAAGAATTATCTCATGATGTTCTCTAATTGACCATTGGCAGTATTGGAAATGATAAACAAAGGCATCAAATAAATTGGAAAACTCTATAAAGTGCTTTACAATGAAGTCAACCATTAATTGTTCTCATTATGCTTGTCTCTTGTGAAACTTCTCCAGAAATAGGTCCCAAACAGCTGTGCATTTATATAATGCACCTATAGAAGATTAAGATAAGTAGATGGAAGATATTCAACCTACAATCAAAGAAATGCATTACATGATGACGCCTTGGAACCTCACCAGTAGGTTGAAGAACATTTTTAGTCAACTCTTAGCTACATGGTCAACATAGCCAAGTGCTTTTCAAATTGCTCTAATAAGATTATTATAGAATATCATTGGGAAAGTAAATGGGATTATCATTGGGAACTAGCAAATGGGAAATAATCAAACTTTCACCTTGAAAGTTGCTAATATGAAATCCTTCCAAGAAGCCCACCTCTATTGCTTTATTCACCTGTATACTAACTGAGGGTCTCCACCACCAAAATAAATAAGAATGATAATGATGCAGCACACTTGATTTGGAAAGAACCTTGTTGCTTTTCCATTCATCACCATAGAAAAGAAAAGTGAATGGTTTAGATATAGAAGAACTTTGCTTGCTCTAAAGGCCCATTTTTCCAAGACTAGCCATGAAGAAGTTCTAACAAAGATGATATTGGGGAATTTTCAATTTTTTGAAATCAATGCACTTATTAGGTTTCAAATTTTCATCCAAAATTTGATGACTGTGAATGAAAGCATGTTGATTAGGGTCAACAACTTTGCTCACGACTTTCCTTAGCCTTGAGGCAAGGACTGTAGCCAAAAATTTGTAAATGCTTGCCATTAGACTAACAGGCTTAAACTTTTTGTGTGGTCAGACTTGGCCACTTTAGGGAGAAGATTATGAAAGTGGGACTTACGCCAATATTAAAGGCATCTAGCCTGAAGCTTTATAGTTCCCCTAGGGATACTCTATACTTCCTTCTCTAAGAGTTCATTTCCAAGAGTTTTTTCATAAGGTGATAAGTAATGGAAGCGGAAGCGAGCTATTGTACATGGTTAATGAACATTTTTATGGTTTAAATGAAAGACAAGTAGGTGAAGAAGAAAGTAACTTGAAGCAAGTTTATATAAGGCTAAAAGGAAAAGATTACCAAAAGCCCAAAGGTAAGGAGGAGCAAAACTAGGTGAAGAGGAACAAGTCTTTTGGTTGAGTGTATGGAGGGCACTAATATTTAACTTCTCATATATCTACCATTATATGGAAAAGGAAGAGTAGTGATCAAGATTAAAACTAGCTAAGACATTCATAATTTGGGATCTCTAGCTTGTATCATGGTTGTCAATCCTCTTGAGGACCTCATATACATATGCATCAAATGCTTATGATTGTTTAGGGATTGCTCTTAACTCCTTAACAATTATCCATGTACGGAGTGGAATTATCAATCTTGAAAGTGATGGATATCACTAGGTCACAAGAAGATTCAACTTGTGAGCCTGGGCTATTTGTTCATGAATGACGTAAAGATTTGTTAATAACAATCATCAAAGAATGACATGAGTGACCTCATATGTTTGGTGAAACTCTTTAAACATGAAGCTGTGTTTTATAAATTAAGTTTGATGGAACTATTTGAACTTACCTTCTGATTGGTTGGTATGCAAACTCATTGAGGCGTTCTATGCTTCATAAAGATTGTTGATTTTATGGTTATCCAACGGGTGAGCTTTTCTTATAACACAAATAACTTCATGTGCATCAACCAAATTAGACCAAATGGAAAATAGTGTTACTCATATCTCTTGTTTTTATCATTTAAATAGAAATTTAGAATGGTTTTGTTTGGGATATGATTATTGGGAAGGACGTGGTTTCAAGGGATGACCATAAGAGAAACCATTGTAGGACTTAGGAAGTAACGGGTACTCTTTTCTTCTCGGACATTGGGTACTATGCATATACTTATTTACTCCCTCTGTTTCATTTTAATTGACTTTTTGGGGCCTTGAGGTAATATCATGGAAAGACAAACTACATGACAAGTTTTAAGCTAGAGGACTAAATTGGCACTTATGAAAGTCAATTAAAAGAGAAAAAAAGATAGAAGGAAAGAAATTAATAAGGAAAAAATTTGTAAATTAGTCATTATTATGTCATCGGGATTGTAAAGTGACAAATATTATGAAACAAAAAAGTTTGTTAAAGCAATAATTTATTTTGAAATGGAGTATTTATCATGAGGGATAATATTGCCCTTGCAAGATTTGCATACGGTTCCTATGTATAACTTAGGGCCTGTTTGAAATGGCTGGAAAAATTATTGTTATAGTTGAAATGATTAGCTATTATAACTGGTATGAGCCGAAATGGTTAGCTGAAATGAGTTGCTGAAATGGGCTGAAATGAGAAATGAACTGAAATGGGCTGAAATGAGTTGAAATGATTAGTTGTTATAATTGTTATGTTATAGCTGTTATAGCTAAAATAAGCTTAAAGATGTTATAAATGTCATTTCGAACAAGCCCTTAGAGAATGACCCATTCCCTAAAGGTTTGACATCTAAAGGTTTAAGGGTCATGATCTTGTGTCCCTAGTGACAAGACCAGGTGTTTCCATAACCCCCATACAAAATCCAAATCCATACCTTAAGTGTCCTACCGACTTAAGCAGGGTGTTTGGAGGTCGTCAAGGTGTAGTTGCCTCGGGCTTACCTTGAAGTGCTGAGAATGTGATTCTATTAAACCTTAAATTAAAAATCATCTATTGTCTACTACTCCCTAGAAAGGAAGCAAAGATAGTTTAGTGAGACATTTTGCCTTCATCCATTATAATGCAAGAGATGTTGACATCCCCCCCCGACCTATCTTGAAATAATTTTTTAACCCTCAGATATTTGAAATAACTTTTGCCTCCTTCATATCACATGTAATACTATCTTACCCTCGAGTGCTGACATGGTAGATACATGACCAGTATTTGGACACAAAACTAACCTCCAAGCCGGCACTAGGGGGTCATATAATATTACATTCAATTGTGAAGGGGCTTAAAAATGATCTCCAAAACCTGAATTTAAGAAGTTACTTCAGTATAGGTCAAAGAGTTAGACGTTAACATCTCATTGGAAAAAATGGTCCAAACTTAGCCTTTTCAGCTGTCAAGAAAGTGGACCTTAGTCATCAGGCCACATCTTGATCAAATTGTGAACCACCTAATGGTAAGGTGCAAACATCTGCGTATAAGATATCATGAAGCATGCTATGTTGGTAAATATTACCAATAGAGAGAGATTTTTGGTCACTTATACCTTTTACTTAGTCAAGCTAATGAAGGGTAATGGTACTGGTCTGCTGTGGTATCTTGTTAAACTTGATGTTAAACTTGATATTCTCGTAGTTGTGAGTTCTGTTTTTGTGGAATTTTTATTTTCAATAATGAAATTGCATTCCATGCATTTTCTCTATTTGGCTCTTCCCTTGGGTACTTCTACAACATGAAAACGCCAAAAACTTGTTTACATCTGCTATTGTTTTCTCTTCTTGCTCAAATTGCACACTTTGTCTTGGATTCCAGACCTTATACAACTTCTCTGTGAAGGATCAAATTGGGCACCTTCCATTCAATAATGCACCTTGAATGGAGGGTTTGAGCACTTGATGCAAGAAGAAGAGATTCCCTTCATAAGTGAAAGGTAAGTTTCCTCCTCTTGCTGATCGTTGCTTCCTCCTCCTCAACCTCAATACATTCATCAATCTCTTTAAATTTAAGTTCTTGATCCTATTATTGTGCTTGGAATTAGACTATACCCTTGACAGTTGGAACTTTTATTCGATTGGAAGTTATTTGGGTCTTATCGGGAACGTCCCGCACCTTGTCTTTCACCAAAGTCTGTTTTAGGTGTATTTAGCCTAAAAAGAATGTGCTATCCTTGAAGTTCATTGCCCCTTTGTTCAAAGGCTTTACAATTGATGGCAAGCTTCCACAGGTGCGCATGTCATCAAACGGCCAAAAAGCTTGGAGTGCAACCCAGTTTAGCTTTTTTTTTCTCATTTAATATCTCCTTTTCATTGAACTTTCGACAAGAGTGGTTGTCGTCAAGCTTTAGGGTCAGCCTAGATACCCTTGAAGTTATCATGAAGTTTCCTCCATCCCTTGAGTACCTATGCCAGAAGTCATATGACTCATGTGGGACATCCTGACCTGAGCATTCACGAGCTCATCTCACCCTCCCTTCTTTTCATGACAACTGCCGCCTACACTACCCCAATGAACTAGTACTATTCTTGTTGTGGGATAGGTATCTTGACCATTTGGACAACTTGTGTTTTGTAGGTTACTTGTGTTTATACAAGGTTCCTTCGGTTGTAAGAATGTGTTTAGGCAAGTATGATCAATGAAGAAGAGAAAATTAGAAGGAAATGGCCACATACCACACATTTATGTGAGTTGATAGCTTTGGAAGCACAATGAAGGTTGAAGTGAGCCAGTGTGCACTACGCAAAATTTGAACCAGTTTTTGTTGTTTTGAATGGAACAAAACATAATATCTTGACCAGGCTCATAAAGTTCAAGCCACCTCCTAGGATGAAAGGCCCCTTGATCTTACATCTACCTACTAGACAAGCCTAAAAGAAATGTCAAGATCTTTGTTTCTATGTTTGTAGAATGTTGAGGCTAAGTTTTCATTTGCAATTTTCATAGATAAAACTTGCCGCTTTTTGGAGAAGATAACAAAGGACTAGGAGAAATCAAGAGAAGTCCATTACGAGTATATTTGGGGTGAGCTTTTCTATCATATCATGTTGCTGAGTGGATTAGGGTGAGCTATTCTATCATCTAGACGAGAACCATGGTTATGTTTGACAATGATCACAACATTGATAACCTCTTAGAAGCCCTTGCCTGTAAGCATGGCTGCACCAGCCATTCCCAATTTTCCTAGGAACTTCGCATGCATACGTAGCAGACTGCAGAAGGATTTTTTATTTTTATCTTTTTTTTTTTGACAAAAAGGGGAGGGAGGAGATGATGGGATTCTTCCAATTCCTCTTGCAATTGCAGTCATATCGATTGCATTATTCTTCTCTTTCCACATAGTAAGGAAAGTTTGCTAATCCTTTGGCACACATTCATTTTGCTGCACCAGACTCCCCCTCCCCAAAAAAATGTCTAGTATATACTTGATAATGGGGGTCATCTTGTGTTTTGCGAAGGGCATGACCTTTCTCTGCTCTTTCCCTGGACTTTGTTGCGTCCTTCATTGCGTGATTCTCCAATTTCAGATTTTTCTGGGAGGTGGTGACTCCCCAGTTTTGGCATTTCCACTCCAGAGTGAACCCTCAACTGGGGCCCAGGAAAACTCACGGGCTTGTCATTAATGAAGTATTTATATTCATTTTTTCCTTTTCGGCGCTTCATATAAACTACATAGGTGGCATATTTTTCTTGTCAACTTATCTGTACAGTATAGTTTCATCCGATGTAACTAGCCCAAAGTAGGTAAATGTTTTTTGCTTGTATAACTGTTACTCACCGATGGATCAGGACATATTCTGTAAAGGTGTCCTAACTTTAATACTTTTTGGAATTAATAACTGTCGATTAATATTCTTTGTTGTCCACTTCAAAATTTTAAAGGATATTTAAACAATTTAAACATTGTTTTCTTCCAACAGGTCCCAAGAGACAGTCTGCGCTACTTAGATTTGCCCTAGTAACTGCTTTGGAACTCTGCTGTTCTTAATCTGCAGATACAGCACGTTATATTGTTTGGCAATGGAGATTTCAGGCACAGAGAGAGTGTATGAGGTGGGGATGCTTTGTCTATATTCTCTTTTGGCATGTCTTTAGGTTAGCTAGGTTTTCTCGGAGAGGGACAAAGAGGAAATTTCTTTGACAGTTACTTCTTTAGCTATTTTATTGGTGCCATAGTGTTGGACAGAGGCTAATGTTTTATATTCAAAATTTCCCTGTCTGATCCTTTTGAAATTTACTCAGCATCACTTTGACACGCGTTCTGAGGCCATCTGCGGGTATCCTTGGCCAATGTGCAGCATGATTATCATTTTTTTTTTTTTTACATAGAGTACTCTTGTATCTTACTTCTTGTAAAGGACAAACAGAGCGAGTATAGTGAATATAAACCTTTCGAGCTGGAGCAATCCATGAGTACCACCAGAAACTTTCTTTTAGTTAACGGTTGTGCCACTTTAGTTTAGACTAGGAGTTGGATGGCAGTTCTATCGCAGAGTCAAACTATGTTAGGAAATCGAGCAACTTGAATGAAGAAGCATTTTGGATGAATAAGATAATCAGAACTTTAAACAACCAAATGAGAGCGCTAAATCAATGGACACAATTTTTTTAACATGGAAACCCGAACCAGGAAAAAACCACGATCAGTACAAGCAAATCAATTCCACTATTATAAGAGAGTACAAAAACAATCTCAACTTCGAAACCTTCCCAAAACCCGAGATAACCTAATTTCATTACACTTTCATGTTAATAGCACACTTTTCAATTGGATACCCCCAGTTGACTCTCACCAAATTCCACTGCTAGTATATTTGATCTTTTTGGATGATTTACAAGATGAACAAATCCCCCACCCCCTCTGCGTTTAAATACAAAAGGTACAACCCTAGGCCACTAATTACACCTACTGCAATTACAGGCCTTAATATTGAGCAATCAAAGTAGAAAACGCATGAAAATTGACGAAAAATGGGCAAGAACAGCTGACACGGGTAGCCCTTACCTGTGTTAGTTGCTGCCTCCACTGTTTGTTTTCTTTTAGGCCACAACGGCCGTGTTCTTTGTCCTGCGAGCCGTGCTAGCTGGTTGAGCCTCGAGCATATTTCGGGCCATCACCTAACAAACTAGTTAGCCGGGTTGGCCAATACTCGTAAGCTTCTCCTAAATTATCCAAATAATTGAATCCATTTCCTTTTAAGCATTTCTCCCTTTGCCAATGCTGTCTTCTTTGATTCTTCATTTGCTGAGAATCAAGGACAGAATCATTAGTTATTTGAAGTTACATTTTAGGCGTTGTAGAGAATATTTCTCTCTATACTCTTTTATTTTCTTCGTAGTTTTTAGAGGACAAGTGGACGTTTAGCCCCCCTAATTGTTTTAAACAAGAATCTGGTTCAATGCTTTACATCAAGAAGTCATGTAACAATATCATGCTTTTCCTCCGGTAAGCTTGTTGCTTTGATTTTGCCGATCTCATGGTTGCATGAGTGGACGCCTCACACCTTGGCTGAATCTCCTATACCTTTTTTTCCCTTTTTATGTTTCCTTTGATCTCCCATGCCCCCGACCCCTAATTGACTATAATCCCTTACTAATTGTAATTGTTGTACTAATGTCTTCAATATCCCTAATGAGCCTAAATTATAGATTGGCCTTTGTGAGATTGTTCAATGAACTACAAAGAGCTGTACAATGCAATACTTTATAAAAAAGTAAAGGGAGAACTAAACCTAGGATCTAATATACCTAAGGCTGATACTATCCTATTTATATCATATATATTAAGCAAGAGCTTGAGGTGGAAAAAGGAGCAATACTTTGATACCTTTGAACACGGGGATGGGGGCCCAAGTACATGGACTATGGGTGTTCTTAAGTTGTATAGGTCTTCCTTCTCAATATTGCTCCTCTTGCCCCCACCAAAAAAAAAAAAAAAAAAACAAACCTGCATGCAAAAGAAATTACCCAAGGCATCAAAACCTTCTAAAAAAATAGGTTATACAAGAGGAGCAATAATCCAAAATGTGGACTGCAAACTTAAGAATTATTAATTGTGAGGAAAATTACTACCTAAATTGTCTCTAACTCTGCATGCCACCTTATAATGGGTTGTCCTTGGTTTTTATAGGATCTAATGGAACAACCTCTCTTCAATTTAGGGGTAGCTGAATGATATATTTGCATCTGTACCCCCACCAAAGGAAAAAAAGAAAAACTGACCCTATGCTGTCAAAATATGCTTAAGGACTCAGATTTGCAGTTGTGAGGAGAAGTATTAAGGAGCGGCTTCTGTTGGTCCTTTCTTTCAAGAGTACATTGGCATGAGGAACATGAGGGAGAGGCCAAAACTATATAGAGAAAGAAAGAAATTAATTAAAATTTCAAATAAATAAATTATCACATTGCATCGAGATGGACCTTCATAAATTATAATTTTGCATATTTTATTTTCTGAGCATTTGTGTCCAAATATTATGCGCTTTAAGCTGTCTGGTGGGTGCTTAGCATCCCATTGTGATCAATATTAGTGCCATGTTATGTAAGGTTATTGAACTTCTATACATATTTTAGTTTTTTGATAGTATTTCTTAGTATATTTCTGTTTGTCATTGTTGATTCTGATGATCACTCAGTTGCTCTGCATAGTTGGATAAGTGGTCTGATTTTCTGGAAACAGTTGGTAAAAGCAAATGAAACATCAGGTATGGGCTTCCAACTCTATTTTTTCGCCATGCACTTCGGCAACATCAAGTTTGGTTTGCATTCCTGACCTTTTCTTTCTGACATTAATTCATTTCCAAGGTTTATCCCACTGACATCTTGTCTCAAACATATAATTGTGCTTCGTGTACCATTCCATTTGTGACATGAAAGTGGCTATACCAGTTTGGTTTCACCTTCTAACTTCTGATATACTTTTGTTGTACTAAGTATGTGGCCCTGGCAATGAAAAATTACTCCCTTGTTTTTTTTATGTTGTGGTGAGTCTCCCTTGCCTTTTCTGTTAGTGAACATGACAGTTTCGTATTAGATGAAGGTAATCAGGGAATGGAGGAGAAAGCCCACATCATTCCTTAGGCTGTAAGTTTCTATGTTTCAAAATTTTACGGGCATTTACGCTGGAAGTAGGTTCCTTTCCTTTCTGTTTGCAATGCAGCCATAAAGTTCCAAAACCCAAATCCAGACCTTGGATTCCCTCTTTATTATGTTGTTGTGATGGGTATCAGTCTGGCAGTTTATCTTGTTGGAGTAAACATGGAAGTTCTTCTTCCCCCTCCTAAAACAAAATTGAAAAATGAAAAATAGTCTTCATTAGTTTCCCGGGTGTAAATTTAGGCAATTATTGGTTGGAGATGATAAGTCTTACTACAAGAGGAGGACCTAGCCCTTTCACTGTGTGTGATATGATGGAAGATTAACATTTGGGCTAGGAGTTATGATCTATCCCACTTTCATGATGATGCTCCCTTAAAAAGTTCTGACCGTGGGATCAAGGTTAGTTATTTATGATACAGTAGCATCTCTCTTACCCAATTTTTCTCCCTCCAGTCGTCACTTCAACAGGAATTATGTTGTTGAGTTGCTTGATTGCCTTTGTTGCATCTCTATTCGTCCATTGGCTCTAGTATGTCGTCGCGTTTTGTTCCACTTAAGATGCTGTCAATTCAATGACAATGCGAACCAATCAGGGTGACTGGAGTTCAAAAAATGATTAGGGTCAGTATTGTGCTGATTTTTTTGTTGCATATAGCTAATATGTTACTAATTACTACACTGACATTGCATGAGAGTTTTGGTGCCCCTTAGGGAACAGCAGACACTCCAGCTAACCTCCTGTCACAACTAAATTTGTCGTTCTGTGCTAAAATGTATGACTCTGGTTCCCCGTCTCCTGTACATTTATTGATTTTTCCATTTTCTACACTGTTATTTCATCAATGATTACATATTTTTTAAGATCTATGAAGTTGCTCTTAGCCTCTCATATTTGTAGGAGAGCTCTGAGCAGAGGGGGTGGCTCTCTGAAAATCATGCTCTCTGCTTGCAGTAGTAAGGTTGTCTACATTTGCATCTCTCCACCATATTGACCAGGTGTGATATACATTGGTTATTATTTTTGTTCTTAGCCGAGGAAACATGGGGGAGGTGATAGATGATTAGAGGGACAAAGCTCACTATAGAACCCTGAACCAGCATGTAAACGTATTAGTAAGTATGCAGTTTGGAATGTTTCCTCCTAGGGATGGAAAATCTAAGCTGTTTAAGTGGATCCGGGTTGCCGTCAGCTATGCTAGCCAGGGGTGTGAATGTACCAAGCCAGCTCGAGTTGAGTGGAAGAGAGAAAAGTAAATGAGCAGCAACTTAGACAAAGAAATGATTTGACATTTATAACGTCAGACTTCAATAACGATTAATATGCAATTGACTGAACACTAACTTGAAAATGTCCTCTGTTGCTCAGAAAGGAATGTTTAAATGTTCTGGGATTTTCCTTTTCCCCTCCCATTGGGCCATTAATATTTATATGCATCAGGAATGCTTAAATGATTTGACAAAGAAAGGTATTGGTTTTCACGATACAGCTTATAGCTGATTGATGATAATTTAACATTTCAGCCCTTTCATATGCATCAAGCGGGGATAGCTCAGTTGGGAGAGCGTCAGACTGAAGATCTGAAGGTCGTGTGTTCGATCCACGCTCACCGCATTTTTCCAAATTTTTGAAAAAACAACAGTTTAAATTTTTCATTTTTATCAAGTTTGCTGAAAGATATGCCTGAGAGACAGAGCTCAGCTTCTGCTTCTGCTTCTGCTTCTGCTTCTGCTTCTGCTTCTGCTTCAGGCCTTCTTGTAGAACGAGCGGTAGTCCATAAGATTTTCAGTCATGGACAATTATGTCACTAGCAATTTGAGATAATTCCAATCCATTTCTTATATTTAGCACATACCAGACAGCATGCAATATTCCAAGCTATCTCTTCTTAGTCCTTAGTCTCTCACTCAATGTAGTTTTAGCTTCGTCCTTTAGTGTAACTCATTTTGAGTCTCTCTCTTCTATCAGGGCTCTAAAGGGGATTACAATAGTGGCTAATCATCGCTGTTAGATGATTATCTAACTGTACCTATGACTCGGTACGAAAATTTCCCTGAATCCGAAAAATCCGATCCGAATCCACCGTGTTTATAACCGGTTTGGGTACAAAAAGTGAAAAACAAAATGGGTATAGGACGGGTGGGGAAATAACAGGTTCGGGTATGAATATGGGTAGGATATAAGGTTCATCCGTCCTACACCAGCACCCAAACCCAAATGATACCCGATTTATTTGAATGTAACAATTTTTTTCATACAATTGATGAACATGTTAATTATTATACGAGGATATACAGAAAAGACTTATACACTTCATAACTAAATTGTCATTTTCCTACAAGTAAAAAGGCTTTATCCTCATGGAACAAACATGTGGATGATTTTTATACGTCGATGTGTAGGGGTGAGTAAATAAAATCGGAACCAATTAACCGAACCAAGAACCAACAAAACCAAATTGATTTTCTGGTTAACCGAACTGGTTTTAAAATTCTGTTAATCGATATTCGATTAACCAATTTATCCGATTACGGTTCCGGTTCACAATATAAAATCAGCGATTAACCGAATCGACTTGATTAATTTTTAAAATTTTTTTGGTGATTTTAAGCTAAAATTTACATTTGTTTTTGTATTTCCAGTTGCTAACTTCCTACTGTGCTGCTACTGGGTCTGTGACGTCTTCTAGACTACTTTGCTCTAAGCTAACGAATGGTCCTAGGCTTATTATTAGATTTGGCTTAGTGCATACTATTAATTTGCATTTTATTGTGTATGTGAAAATTATTTACTATTTACTAATTGTCTTCTATGTGTTACTAATTCGCTCAGACTTTTTAATTGTAAATTATAAGCCTTACTATTTAGCTTTAAGTTGAAACTTGCAAGTGCGTACTTGATACTACTTACTACCTCTGTCTTTGCCAATTGCCAGAACATCAGCCCAAGTGAAGTGTCCAACTATTAAAATAAAGGACCCTAAAAAGGTTAGTCCCAACTATTGAAAATTTTAAAAACTGTAGGTAAATAAGATCTAGAAAGGATCCGGTTAATTGGTAAATTGATATCCAGCTAACCGCCTTATCTGGTTATAATTTAGCTTTGTCTTTTTGGAAACGAAAAATCCAGTTAACCGAATCGAAACTACCGAATTGAACCAAACCGACCCATATGCTCACCTCATCGATGTGGGTACATTTTTTTTTCAGTACATTCAAACCTAAATAAATCTTGTAAACCAAGTAAAGTATAAGTTTTTAAAACTCAATGGATGTGCGTACAGGTATGAGTACAATTTTAAAAAATGAGTATAGGTGCGGTACGATTTTTCCCACCCAAACCTACCCCATTTCCATTCCTGCTTATGATCTCTGCACCTGAAAAAATATATATATATAGCTAATTTTGACATGACAATTACGAAAATTCGGTCGGATTTGCCATGTAATTTGGCTGCTGATTAAGGCGTTCTCCAGGGTCGGTATACATTATTGTGACTCCAACAGTAGTGCTGTTTCTGCCAGGTTTTTCATCAGCTTGTAATCCAGCTATTACTGCGACTCCCAACCCATCAAAAAGCCCTTGCTACGTTGGTGGCAATTTGCAATTCTCAGCTTAATGTTCCATCGCAAGTCATGCACCTTTCAAACAGCCAACAACCTTCCACAAGACTCTTCAGATATTCATCCAAATGCGAGTGGAGCTTTCTACACTCAGTCTGTGACCCTCCGCAAGCCATGGTGAACCTTCCACAAGAGCCTTGGACGTTCATGGCAAGACCTCAGACCATCCAAGGTGCTGCACTTTCACCTGCTGGCTGCTGCTCTGCTTGCTGCTTCGGCATGTCGTCAAGTAAATCTAAAATGAAATTTAATACAATGAGACAAATACATTAGTAATTATTGTTCTTTTTCCAATATCACAAGACGTACATTTTTTTGTCACCACAAAAGTAACATCGATAAATAGATATAAACTTTTAAATTCTTGTCCAAACTTACCACTAAATTTTCAAAAATGTTTTAAATTATCATTTATATATTTTACAATTAAAAATTACATTGAAATTGCCCCTGTGACGTGGTAATTCCTAGATATTTTGAAAAGTAGTAATAGCTTCAATGCCTTTTTAGTGGCAATTTTGGGCAACCATATACATTATAGTGTTATTTGACCTTCATCATTAAGGAAGCAATAATTTATACAAATAACTATATATATTATTGTATATAAAAATGAACAGCATAAATTATGCATTTTTAGGAAAATATGTATTAAAAAATAAACATCACTTTTTGTTTTTTGGCTAGGAAATGGAAGAAGAATTCATCAGATAATTTTCCATTCACAACACATATTCAATATAAACAAATACAATCTTCAATGTCAATAAATAAAATCTCAACGTCAAAGATACTAATTTTAAACAAATTAATCGTTTGTCTTTCCATTATCACTAAAGACATTATCATTATTTTTACATATATTTTGGAGAAGAAATCCTGATATTTATCACAATTTCTTTTTTTTTTTTAAAAAAGCTAATCTGTGTCACCTGATGATGTATTCTTTAACTAAGATCTCCTGCTGACAATCAATTACTTGCTCTTTTCAGCATTTGGTGGATGTTGATTAATTGTATACTGTCTGCAAAATATAAAAGTTCAGCACATGTAAATCCATCAAGCGGGGATAGCTCAGTTGGGAGAGCGTCAGACTGAAGATCTGAAGGTCGCGTGTTCGATCCACGCTCACCGCATTTTTATCCAGAACATTATTCTGTAGGCTTGAGATGTTGCTGGTGTTTGAGATTATTTTATTCTTCATGCTTCGTTTTGTTTTCACTGAAACATGTTAAATGTACGTAATATAGAAGTACATTAAATATAAGTATGTGGATGTCATTTCATTTAATTGATAAAATTGTTGGTGAGGATCTATATTACATTAAATATAAGTATGTGGATGTCATTTCATTTAATTGATAAAATTGTTGGTGAGGATCAAAGGGGCTCTCTCTGACCTTCAATTTGGTGGATTAGTAATGTCTTTCCTGTGAGTGCATATATAAATGTTGTCTTGCACAGCCACTGGTGGGGGCCTGGCTGGGGAAATGAAGAAAGGTTGCCTCCTCCTACAATCTTTTTGGGCATTCTCTTTAATTATTATATCTTCTTCCATCCTTTTCATAAGCAATATGACAAGTTTAAATATGTGGACTATGTGATAGACTGGTGATTAAAAGCAAATATCCCCCCCAAAGAAGCAGAAAAGTGTAGGACATATATGAAAAAATATGTGGACTATGTGATAGACTGGTTATTTTATTAAGTTAATACATTCAAAAGAAGTGGGTCACAAAGCAGAAAAAGAGGGAATAGAAAAATTAGGCTACAAATTTAGTAATATGAAGAAAATGTTAAAGATAATAAAACATGTGCTAGACAATTAATTTATTAAGTAGGTATAAATTTATCCATATTAATTTTACACAACTTTTTAGCATTTTTTCCATAAATTCCACTAATAGGTTATATTCAATTATTATTTTGTATAATCTCTACGCCTTAAAGATAATAAAACATGTGCTAGTTACAATATATTGACAAAATTTTAACACCCAGCATTTCAAATAAGAGAAGCATCCATTCATTTACCATGAAAGGCACCATTTTTTTAATAAATAATTGGCGAAATCAAAAATCATACAACTAAAATGATAATTGTATGATCAGAAAAAAATCTAATAACTAAAACGAAAACAAACTCCACTATCAACAACAATTCTAAAAAAATCACCTAAGAATTTCACTGAATAGCGGAGAACTAGTCCTCAGAAAAAAAACCCCAAAATTAAATCTGTACCAAGATTGAGATACATTCTAAGATCTCAAAAAGAAAAAATTTTAATTGCTCATTGGATGGGATATTGAACTCTAGAGTAATCATTTACCCGACAAAGATATTCAACAATCTACACATCTCATCTTTAATTTTGTACCTCACATTACCTATATGTATCTTAAAGGACTTACCTAGAGTTGGCTCGGTTATTGCTCAAATAAGAACAACTCATCACAAGCTATGCCCTATACCTCGTAGTGGTAAGATTACTATTAGAGCTAGGAAGTCTGATTATCATAGTAACATAACCCAAATGTTGATCTGAAGTTATTGAGAGAAACATGAATCTCCATCAAACTAAATCGAATTTGAATAAAAATTGACATGAATTGACCACTAACATGACGACATATTATTTTTAATTTTTTAATAAATCTAAATTATTTTGATATTGATACAAATTGATATGATTATTAAATAAGTTGATATAAATAAATTAATTTTTCAATATCTACCAATCATTATGCATGGTTGGGACCCATGGGCATAGTAGGCTCATTTGCATCCGAAAGCAACGGAGCATAGCTTGCGGATGGAGTCTTGCAGGAGAGGAATACAAAGACAAAAGACAAGTCCATGAACATATATATATATATATATATATATATGTTGAGTGAATAATATATTTGTCAGCCTTCAAACTTCAAATGACTTTTCTCTATGCACAATTTTGGGATTAGGGGTCGTGATGAATGAGAGTGCAATAATTTATAAAACTACAAAAAGTATGAAGAAAATAAAAAAGATCCCCACACAAATATAAGAGAAGACAGGGTCTCATTTTCGATAATAATAATATATGGTGATGGTTTAAATCGTGAATATACTTGTGGATATCGGATTTAAAAGTCACTTTTATACAATTGGGTTTAATCCGGTGGGATGCTAAGGTCAAATGGATGAAATTGTAAATTGGATAATTGTAGTGTGATAACCTCGTAGAAGACAATGTGATTTATTTCCTGACTTTTTACTTAAGTATTTACTATACTATTCTATTTATACTCGTAATCAAATTGACTTTATCGACAATTTGAGAAAAATAATTTTCTTCTAATTTTTTTACACCAAATCTTAAACTTAATAGTTGTGAGTTTAACCCATGTGATACAATATTATAAGAGATGATTTAAATTCAATTCAAAATTTTTGAACTAAACATAAATTTAATAACATGATTTGGTTGTAAGTTGACAATGCGACTGTTGTTTTTACGTTCAATCGGTACAAAGACAAATTAGGAAGCTTCATTTATTTGAGTGTACTAAAGGCATGGCGAATTTAGGGTATCTGTATTCTCTCCTCAACCTCCACCAACACCCCCGGCCCCCAAACCCAACTCAAAATAGTTTGAGATTCCTTGAAATTGTGTACTCCTCTTGTCTAAAACACCCTACAATATAATACTTTTTATCAAGACATATATTTCAAAGAGGGGGATAATTATAAATGATAATTTGGAGGGAGAAAGTTATACTCTCGCCAAAGGAAAAGACACTAACTCCTCCATTTGCAATCCCACACCACACCAGTGGACATCAGATGTCAGACAAGGGGTAGGAGAGGTCTCTTACATATATATATATAATATCATCATCATAATGACACCCCTCTTATTGCCTTAAGAAACAAAGACATCCCCACAAACTCAATATTTACAACCATGCATGTATAAATATGTAATTATATTGTCAGGTCTTTGTTCCTCCAATAAAAATGCAAAAAAACAGATATTAAAAAACAAAGAATAAGTGTTAATTTAAGTTTGGCAAATGATTTATTTTTGACATTAGGAGTTTTTGACTCAGTCAAAAACCTATGGTATTTGATATATTGATTTTTTTAATAGCTCTTTACTCCCAAAACACTAATTTTAAAGTGCTAAATATTTCCGTTGTTTTTTATAATTGACTTTTTATAAATTTACTTTTTAGTCTCACATCTTTTTAAGAAAAACTAATTTCATCAAAATTTTTTTTTCTGAAAACAGTTAATACAAACAGTTAATTCAATCAATTAACAGTTAATGGCTAATTCAATTAGTTAATGACTAATTGTTAAATATGATCTTAATTTATAAATAAAATGTCACTTGGATCTACATTTGATTGCCAAATATGATCATACAAATATAGTGTTGCTGTGAAATTACTACATGAATTTAATTATCTCATCGTGTATTAGCAAATAAAATTTTTGAATAATTTCATAGGTACGTATTTTAAGCAAATATTACACCGGAAAAAAAAGTTAGCAAATAAGAGTTTATCTATAGCGCTAAGAAAGAAATTTTATTCTGATTATATCGACTATATAAAATTTTATTTTTGAAATAAAGTATTGTCACATTTTCCCCACGAGACTGAATTTGACCCATCACCCATGCCAAAGGAAATTTGATAAATTATTATAGAAAAGAATCCTAAATTTCAGGGGCATTGCAGTACAATCCACCATACAAGTAATCCCAAATCTGTGTACAAACAATATGAAGCAGAGACAATTCACTGTTAGGTGAAAAACTTGGGTGGGTCTCATATTCAAGATTCTAGGTACTATCCCATATGATTTGTCCATTAAAGAGTGTCTTCTTTTCTCTTCGGAAATTGCTTTCCAGCAAATTTTGCTGAAATAGGTAATGGGTTAAGGGTCAATTCCCATGAAAGCCTTCTGACATATCAATAATTTTGCTGTGTATAAATACTGGCCTTCTTCTATTTTTCTTGAGTCCTTGCCATTAACCACTAGTCATAACTTGGGTGAGGACTGAAGAGAAACTAGGGCTGTGTATCAATGGGGGAGTTCAAGCACTTGGTGGTGGCTAAGTTCAAGGAAGGAGTTGCTGTGGAAGATATTGTCAAGGGTATGCAAGATCTCGTCTCAGAAATTGATGCAGTTTGCTCTTTCGAATGGTACGTAACTCTCATTTACATATTTTCATTCATGATTGACACTGTATGAAGCAGACAGTGAAAAGATTAAGTTGATGATATGAAACAGGGGAGAGGATTTGGAGAGTGAAGAGATGCTGAGGCAAGGGTTTACCCATTCCTTTTGATGTCATTTAGCAGCAAAGAGGAGTTTATGAGCAAATTCCTTTCTCATCCTAGGCATGTTGAGTTTTCAACCACTTTCTCTGCTGCTATTGAGAAAGTTGTCCTGCTTGATTTCCTTGCTGTCATTGCTAAGCCCGTCACAGACTACACCGAGACCGAACAACCAGCACCAGAAGCACCACCGGCACCCAAAGCACCCCCGGCACCCAAAGTCACCCCGGCAATCGAGGCACCAGCAGACTGTTCGGAAAATTAATGAAAATAGCTTAAGCTCCTCCGGAAAATGGTATTTGAAAAATGCTACTAAATCTCTGTACCCTTTATGCATGTGTTCGTGTACCCTTCTAGTAACTAAGTTGTAATATTGGTATTAATGATCAAGTGCATGTTCTTTATTTTAAGTTCCCTAAGAAGCATGAACATGGTGTTCAGGTCATTTTACTGATATTCCAAGTCTTTGTGGGTATTAACTAGCTATGTTAAGTCACAAAATGTTTGAAAAATAGCAATATTATATGGGAAGGAGGGGCTGAGCAATACAAACAAATTTCGTCGCTAATTTCCATCGTTCTCATGCTCACTAAGTGAAAAGTAAACTTTTACATTAAATTTAAATAGTTCACTTAAAAAGTAGGGTGATATTAGTAAAATCATAAGATATTTTAATTGTTATAGGATAATTCTCGAAATATGATGTATTATACTCACATATAATATGTTAATTGATAAGGTAGTTAACAATTAGACGACGAAAAAATAAAAGATAGGTTTAGATAATAAAGAGAAGGAAAATGAACTTGTAGTCTTTGGAATATCTTACTAAGTAATCTAGACACCACAATAAAATTGTTGTATTTGAGTTCTTAAAAAAATCTATTTAAATATTTTTCTCCGAATCTGTCATCTAATTATCAACTGCAAAACATCAAAAAATTATAAAATAAAATAAAACAAGAACAATTAACTTCGTCATTTATGAATACATATTATAATTGATTAATACTAGTTTTTTTTTTTTTTGTTTTGAAGTGAATATTAATAATAGATATGCGTGTTCTACTACAAATAATGGAATAAGGTCTATATTGTGTTACTGATAAGCTTTGACTTAATATGAGAATGCTAATTAAACATGATAAAGTCATGCATGCATCCGTGGCCACAACATAATCTTGTAAATAACCATGATTGAAATATGTCACATCTCTATTTTGTGCAAAGTTTAATTTTATTATTTAACAAGATCCTAAAATTGGCATGTATTAAAATTTAAATTATCATATATGCAATTAAACGCCTATCTAAAGGATTAGAATATAAGAAATAGGTTGGAATAAATGCATGTAGGTATTATTGTGTAAATCAGGACTAAGGTTCCTAAATTATTGTCTTATTTGATAATTACCTGTTAGCTTATTGAATTAGTAGTTAGTTGTTATCTAATTGTATTAGCTATTTATATTAATTGTTTATATTTAGTTGTTTTTGAAAAAATATTTGGTAAAAGTAGTTGTTTCTTAAAAATATGTGAGACAAAAAATTAATTTACAAAAAGTCAATTAAAAAATTATTGAAATTAATTTTTTAAAAATAAATTTTTAAGAAAAAAAACTATCACAAAAATTAAACTTACCAAACACCTTACATAACTTTTTGATCAAGTTAGAAAGTCAAAACTTCCTCAATAATCATTTTTTAACAAAATTTGTTCTCTCCACAGACATACTATGGATCGGACTGTGGTAAATACAAATGTGTCCATGGTCGAGTAGAGATGGGAAAAGCCGACCCGACACAATAACCGACACGAACCCGATACGAAAATAAGCGGGTTTGAGTAGAATTTTTCAACCCGTTTAATTAATTGGGTTAACACGATTAAACCGTTTAATTATATGGGTTAGGTTAAGGTTGAGATTTTCAACACGAAAAATAACCTATTTAACCCGTTTAATATTTGGTGTGTGGATATTTGGCGTACGTGGACATGAATGTTTAAGAACTTAGACTTTGATATGTGGTTTCGTATTTTGGTTTATAATTGTTGAAAACTTAGCTTCATTACATGCAACGTTTTATGTTATTACAAGTTGTGTATGTTTAATTAGTTAAATTAAAAAGCATGTTAAATGGTTAAGCGAGTTAAATCAGTCGGCCCGTTTATTAAGCGAGTCAGGCTCGGATTGGAGATTCTCAACCCATTTATAAAACAGGTCAAGTTGAGGTCGTAGAAATTTCAACTCATTTCAATTCGATATGAACACGAACCCGACCCGACCTTACCTATTTCCCATCTCTAGTCAGGAGGATACAAAGGGTCAATGTACTTACACGTATAGAGCAAAATGCTTAGCCTACTTTTTTGGTCTACTACTGTACTGCCATAGTGTTGAGGCCGCCAAAGATTATTGGGCTTGGGTCATAATAGATTCAGATTTGGGATGAAGCCCATTTTGCATTCTTTCTTTCGTTCTTTTACTTTCAAATTAACCCATTGTTTGTTCATTGCATATACTAGGATCATACCCTATTATATAAGGCCGTTAGATAATTTTTTAAATATAAATCAGCATAGTTTTATTTAAATAATAAAAAATATATTTTTAAATTTTTATATAATTTATCCTAACAATCTATTTTTCACTATTTATATCTAATTCGTTTTATATGTCTTCCTATATTAGTACTATTTTTAATTTTATTCTATATTATCAAAACACTATTAATAGTTTAGCTAGATATTTCAATAAGCATTTTGTTCAGTAGCATTGATTTTTTATTAATTTAAATTATTATTTAATTTATAAAATAATTGAACATTTCTTCTTAGACTTT